>JARHVA010008788.1:90000-180000 GCA_037957365.1 Torreya grandis | reverse complement strand
ATTTTTTACCCTTGCTCAGTTTTGGCCATTCTAGCCTTCTTTCGACCTTTTGCATGCATTTTTGTACCATTATGGTTCTTTGGTCAAACTAGTTTGACCCAAATTTCCCTATTTTTGACCTAGTTGAATTAAAAATTTAAGTGAACCCTCTTATTTTCCCTTCCCTAGTACTATGTTATCATTCTAGACTTTTTGGATTAGTTGGCAAACTATATTAGGTCAATAGTCTACAAAACATATAAGGTCGACAAATACCTACTAGGTTAGTAGTGTGAATTTTACCCATATTCAATCTATTGGGTCGATTAGGTTAACCCAGTTGTTTTTCCCTATTGACCCCTTGCAGTTTCCTCAAAAAGTGCCTTTTAACCTTTTTCTCCCTAATTCCTTCAAACCCATTTTGTGTCTTGGTTTTTCCTACCTATAGAACATAATTTGGCTTCAATCTGACATATAAAAATGCTAAAATTTAATTTTAAAAAAATATACACTTAATTCATTAAATTACTCCAAAACTGGCTTAAGATTCATAGTTGCATACATGTGGTGTAGCTGATGTTGCTCTTGGAGCTCCCCCTCATCTAACTTGTCATCTCCTCACCATCCTAGCTCATTTAGTCTTTAGATCAATTTTATATCCTTCATAAGTCAAAATGACCCAGTGAATTCTCTTTCCCATATTTAAAAACCCTTTTCAAAATTGAAATTATTCACTTATTTTTAGGTAGATTTTTTATTTTTCATATATCTTTGTTTATATTCATCAATTTTTAAAACCATAAAATGCAGTGGATTCATGATGACATAGAGAATGTTCTTCACTATCATATGTCTATATTCCACAAATTTTGAGTTTTGGCTATTTTTGGACTAACTTCTATAGGTTTGCCTAGTGTTCTTCACATTGGATACCTTCATTTTATCTTTTAGTCTACTTCTTTATTTATAACACTAAGGTAAGTAAAGGTATGTGTTTTTCAATTTTGTCCTTTCCTTTATCTTATTTTTTACTTACTGCACTTTACTTAACATCAATGTTGTGTGTTATCATGTTTTATTTCCTAAAGCACAATCCTATGCTAGACTTATGTGACACGTGATGAGCTTTGAGTGGGGAATATGTATATACATAATACTTTCAAACTTTTATCATTTACTGACACTTTATATCTTGCAAAAACCTATCGAATCTCAATCTCTCTGAGTGCATGCCTTAAGGGGTGCACCAAGAAAGGGGTGGGTATAAAATTGGTGCTTCATAAGATTGTTGTCACATTTACCACTTTCCATATACACACTTGTCTCTTAAAACCATTTAACTTAAGCTTATTCTTCTTATTTATACCCATTCTAGTCATTTGTCATTGTTTATCCTCTTTTTTCTTGCCTTGAACCCCTTTAACCAGTTGACTATACTAGGTTGACTAGGTCAATCCTATATAGTTTTCAACCTTTGATTACTATATAGAGTCAACAAGGTCAACCCTATACTATTTAGGGATATTTTTCACTTGGAGTTTCATTATCCCATTAACTAACCTATCTTGGGACCTAGTGATTTATCTCATGAAAACATATAGGGTTGACTGGGTTAACCCTGTACAACCAAAATATATAGAAGGATTTAGGGAAAGATCCACCTATATGTACAAGTTAATTTCCAGCCATTTGAGAATACAAAATCAAAAAATAATAAGTATAAATGAACATATGCTTATTGACCATTCTACTTGGGTAATAAAACTTAGGGTTCCATAATTTCTTTAGAGATACGGATCTTATCTTGTGGAGAAGTCTTTTGGATACATAGATAGGTTGTGTAGCCTAGAAATGATTTTTATTTGTTATCCTTACATACCATAATAATCTCTTACAAATCACCTTGGCCAAGGGAGATGTTAAGGCTCAGTGGGTTCATCTTTAAAGTAAGTATTCCTAAAGTTATTTCTACTTTGTAAGAGTAGATAGATAATGCAATTATGCTTCTCTCCCATGCATTAGGATTTATTATACATTGATGTTAGTATATGTCTTATATGCATGTTTAGTTTAGTTTGTTTTATTTATAACCCCCACTTTGTGATACAAGATTTGGTGTACACTAGATTAGATTTAATTTCTTTTTTATTAGATATACAGTGAAAATTAAACCTATGACCCTTTCAGGGTTGTTTCATGATTGTGTTAAACTGCAGGCTTTAGAAACCTTCTTATCATGGTGTATTGTGACAAGTGATCCCCTAATTAGGTCTAGTGGATCCCCATATTAGTCATGTTTCTGCTTCATAAATCTATTCCCAATCAGAAGTGTAGGTATGCACTATCTTTTTTGAGCCAAGATTGATTTATAGACATGATGCACTTTTGAATGCATACAAAACACTTTAGGTTGTTCTATGTAGACTTCCTTTTCTAGGTTCCCATTCAAGAAAATAAAATTAGCATCTATTTGATAGACATTGAATTTATTATAAATAAATAATGATAGAAACATTGTTATAGCTTCCAATATAGTAATTAGAGAAAATGTTTCCTCAAAATCTATACCCTTAACTTGTGCATATCCTTTTCACACCAATCTTTCTTTATTTATTATAATAGCTCTATCCTCGTTGATCTTATTTTTAATGAACCACTTTGTACCTATCACATTCTTATTTGAAGGTCTTGGAAGTAATTGCTAAATGTTGTTCTTTTCAATTTGGCTTAGTTGTTCTTCCATGGATTTTAGCCAATTTTAAACCTTGTTGGCTTCAACATATCTCTTGAGATTAATTTTAAGCATTAGAGAAAAACATACTTGCTCCTTGTTTTGTGAAACTCTTCTCCTTGTCTAAACTCTTTGATTCTTATTTCCAATGATATTCTCTATAGGATGATCCTTTTGAGTAAATATTGTAAGTTTCATTTAATTTACTTCTTCATGCTCTTCATTAATGACTTCATCTTCAAAATCAAATTCATCAATACAAGTTTCTTTGTTAGGTTTAACATGTTTCAATCCTTCTTCAAACTTGACATTGATGTTCTCTACAATATTGTGTAGCCTTTTGTTATAACATATGTAGGCTTTGATTTGGTTAGAATAATGAATAAATATTCATTTATTACATCTTGATTCAAAGCTTCTCAATTTGTCCTCTTTTCTCTCGATGTAGCATTTGTTGCCAAACACTCTCAAGTACTTCACAGAGGGAGGTTTTCCATACCATAGTTCATAGGGAGTTTTTCCATTGTTTACCCTCAATTTAACTCTACCCAAGATATATACTAATGTTTGAATTATTTCTCTCCAATATACATTAGGTAACTTGACCTCTTTTAACATTGTTTTGGCCATATCATTGACTGTCTTGTTCTTCCTTTCAACAACTCCATTATGTTATGGAGTCCTTGCTACAAAGTCATGTCTTTTGATTCCATACTTATGATAGTAATATATGAACTCATTCAAGGTAAATTATCCACATCTCTCATATCTTAATCATTTTATTTATCATCCAATCTCATTTTCCACCATGGCCCTAAATATCTTGAATCTTTCAAAAGCCTCTAACTTGTCTTTTAAAAAGGTTACCCATGTCATTTTTGAGTAATCATATATAAATAACATAAATATCTCTCTTCTTTATATCCTCTTATCTTAGTAGGACCAAAAAGATCATTATGAACTAATTCTAGATGATTTGTAGTTGTATACTCCTTTGTTTGAAATTTGACCTGTCTTTGCTTGCTTAGTTGACATTCCTTGCAAGTAGTGTCTACATGTTTGCTTATCCTATGCATGTGTCCAGAACACTTATTTGATCTCACTTTGACTTGGTTATCAAAGTTGACATGACCCATTATTTTATGCCATAACCAAATCTCATAAATCTTTCCTATCAAGTATTTATTACAATTAACTTCAACTAGATTATAGATATTACTTTCAGTTCTTTTCCCTTCTATAACTAGTCTTCTAGATCTCTTTAACTTTTAGCCTTCTACAATAAATGTGACCTTACATCCATTATCACACATTTGGATGAAACTTAGCATATTAATCTTTAATCCTTCAGCACAAAGGACATCCTGTGTAGGAAATTTTTCATCTATGTTTAAGGTTATTTTACCTCTGATCTTTACTACATTATTGTCTCCCAAACTAGCTGATCCTTCCTTACACTTTCTCAATTTGATGAAATTGCTCTTGTCACGAGTCATATATTTTGAGAAACCACAATCTATTACCCCAAAATTCTTCTCCTTAGCATGGAGTGCAATTTGATTAATCATATATTGGTCTTTCACTTTACACACATCATTGGGTTTCTTATTTGGCTTCTTTTTATCCTTTTCAAATACTTGTGAACCTTTGTTCACATTGGGAGGCATGCATTTCTTCTTACTTTGTGTTTTTGGTCTTACAAAGTTTGTTCTACATTGTTTTGCTATGTGACCAAAATTATTGTAATTATATCATATTACATTTATATTTAAAAATTGATTAAATAAATTTGTAGTTGGAATTTTTTTTTCCTTTTAGGTACAGGTCCACAATCTATAGACTTATGACCAAACTAATTACAGGTATAACAATAACCATTGAAAGATGAGGAATAACTAGTCATAACATTTCTTTGTGTAGTATGAGGAGCTCTTTTAAAATCTAGCTTATTCATGTATTTCACTTTTGTGTATCCATCTACATCAGCTACCTTTGTATTCTTATTTTCTTCAAACTTCTTTTTGGCTTCAACTATCTTAACATCAATAGTGCATGTGTCTGTCTTTGTGTCCTTACAATATTTCTCTTTCTTTGCTCTTGAATCTCTTTCCGCTTTAAATTTGTCATATAGGTTAGTAGATGTACTAGTTATGGACCTTTTTCCTTTTTCATAACCAAGACCAGATCTCTCCTTTGAAGGCTTTTATGAGTTGATCAAATCAACAAGAATGTATGATCCTCATTTCAGCTTTAGACCTTTGTCTATTTGATCTTTAGCTTTCTCAAGCTCTTTTCTCAAAGCTACTATTTTTGCTTCTAACTTCATGCACTCATCAAATTTATATTATAGCTTGAGTTAGATTACATATTCTATCATTTTATCCTTTTTAACTTGTGTCTTTAGGCTAACCACCGTTTGATCAGATTTTTCAAGAATTTTGGGCTTTTTCTTAGTCTCCTTTTGTCTAAGCTTCATTTTTTTGAGATTTCTCTTTTCTTAGCTTGTCTATCTATTTCAGAGCATAGATGAGTTCACATTCTAAATCTACTACTTCTCCTTCTTCTTCTTCATATGAGTATTCAACTTCTTCTTAATCCACAAAAGCTGATCCTATTCTCATGAATACGACTTCATTTTCCTTAGCCACAAAAGTACAATCATGATCATCATTAGAACTATCACTGTCTTCATTTGTGTATAGGCATTTCTTGTTTTTAAATAAGTTTTTCTTCTTGGATTAGTGAAGTTTCATCTTTTTACTACTATCTTCTTTCTCAAAGTTATCCTTTTTGTTATAAGGGAATTTAGCAGCTAAAAATTCTATTTCACCATAGTTAAATCATTTAAAGGGTAACTCACCTTTGTGATTTCTAGATCTTCTTCTCAATCTTCTGACAAAGTTAGCTTCTTCTTCATTAGTCTCCTTAGATCTAGATGTAGGTGCTTTTGCCTTCACTATCTTGGATGCTTTGAATGCAACTTTTATCTTAAAATCATTTGTCTCTCCCATTCTCATCTCATAGGCTATGAAGGTTCCATGCAACCCATCAATAGTGAGTTTATCCAAATCTCTTGCTTCCTTTATTGAATAGATTTTAGAATCATAAATTGATGGAAGAGATCTTAGGACCTTTTTGATAATTACTAGATCTTTTATCTCTTTTTCAAGGCCTCTAATTGTATTGACTATTTCATCTACTTTGAGGAGGCAGTCTACAATTTTCTCTCCTTCATTAATTTTAAGGGTTTCAATCTTGCATTTGAATGTTTGTATCTTAGCTTGATTTACCTTGTCATCACCTTCATAGATGCTCTTTAATTTTCTATAGACATCTTATGTATTTTGATAATGCATCACTTTCAAAAATTCTAAATTAGATAATCTATAAAGGATAACATTTTTTTCCTTAGAATTGCTCTCATATGACTTATTTGAATCTTGATAAGTAGGAGTTGTAGCAAGGGATATGTATCCATTTATAACAGACATACATGGATCAAACCTTAATGATGATAAACATGCTTCCATTCTGATGATGAAAAATGCATAATTTGATCCATCAAAGAGAGGTGCTTTGCTTGAGAAATAGCCTTCTTGACTAGCCATTTGTGTTCACTATCCAAGATCTACCTGAGTTGATTAAGCTTATTCTAAGGAACCAAGGATTTGATACCAATTTTTGGAACACAATTCTACATTGAGAAGGGGGTAAATCAATATATTGATTAACTTAATCCTTATCTAAACTTTTTAATGTAGATTAAAACTCTATGTAGATATCACATACACACGAATAGACACAACACTAGATATACCATGGAAAACCCAATATGGGAAAAACAACCATGAGAATAGATTCTATAATATACCATTCTAATCTAGCCTCACAATAAATAACCTCACTAGTTATAATATTTTAGGGTACCAATCTACTAATTTAAAAGCACTTACTCTAAAGAAGCACCTACTCCATAACTAAGCACCATCTCAGCTTATCTAATGGCATCTACCTATCATATTTTACTATAGAACATCCATTCTAGATAATAATATAGATTCATAAATGAATCTAATTCTCTATTCTTTGTTACAAGTATGGTCTTGTAACTATTCATGCTCTACACTTCATCTCTCTTCCCTTCTCTTCTCTTCTTTGCTGCCACTATCTCTCTATGTCTATATTTATCTATTTAACATAATTCAATAACTCCAACAAATTTTTCATGTATCCTAGATGACGCACGCGCACACACATACACATGTGCGCACGCGCGCGCGCACACACACACACACACACACACACACACACACACACACACACACACACACACACACACACACACACACACACACACACACACACACACACACACACACAAAAAAGTAATTGATCTAGGATTTGTATCTCATCTATGTTCACACTAGTTTGGTAACACATCATGTTTACTTCTATTAGAATTTAGTTCCTATCCTTAACTATAAGATTCCCACGTCTTGAACTCATGATCCACTACCATGATATTTTGTCTCCATATTATGTATAGCATGTATTATGCTATGATTTTGATGCACATGCATTATTATATAAAATTGATTGATCACTGCAATCAAAATATTTGTATGTATCATAATGTATGGCTTACTTGCATGTTCCACTACTTAACCATTAGGATGAACATGTCTTTAAATATCAGCCATTAATCTTAAGTTTGGTGCCATGATCTGATGATCCTCATTTAATCTTATCAACTCTAAAATGCATCTATTAGATCAGTCTCTGATAGGATCACATGCTCCATTCAATCTTTGTACACTTATAGACTTTAACTACTAAAATTTATAATTGCATCTGTTGATCTTTTTTATCCAGTCTCCTATGTGCCATTATATCTTCCAACTAGCATAAAAATTCCTTCTATGTTGTAGTTAAACTTTGATCTTTTCATTTCATTTCACTACATTTTGAGTCTTTATAATGAATACACTCCATCGATTTTGTCAAACTAACTCAGTCTTTAACTCACCTCTATGTTGATAAACATTAATCACTTTATCCCATTGATTCCACTCATTTTGTTAGATAGTCATTGCATGATCATCTGCTCATCTTTTGATCTTCTAACAAGATTGATCTTGATCTTTGATGAGCTCTCAAGAATGTGACACTTGGCATTACCACATACTTTATACACATTGATATTAGTTCCCACTATTGAGAAACTTGAAACTAGTGCATTCACTCATAGGTACCTTTGACATATTCACTTCATTGCACATTGTTAGATCTTAAATATATGATTATGTTCTCACCGTGAGATCTTCTAACAAGCTCAAAAATTACCTCATGTAGATTTGACTATGGGGACCATCTCAATATGCCTAGAAGGCTAACTTTGCACCTTCATATCTTTTGCTTCGCTCATCTTCCTATTCTAAAATTTGGACCATATAAACTAGGTATGATAATGAACAAACCCATATGCTCATTTCTTCCTAAATATTTCACACATGTGAGATATAATGTCATTAATATTCTCACTCAAATTCTTCTACCACATAGCTATCTATGCTTAGAACTTCCTAGAAGGCCATCTTTTGATGCACTTCATCACATGACCTATGATTTAGTGCATAAGATCCTCTCATATGGGGGATTCCATCCATATATTATTTTGCTCTAGAAACATTCATAAGTGCAATATATGACATTATAAAAATGCCTACTCAGATTTTTCTTTCCATCTACAAATTTGACCAAGTGTGGGAAAACACTATCAAAATGCCTGAGAGCTCAACTTTTCTCATGCATAACTTTTGTCTCATTATATCATGTGACTTGAGATTTAGTTCATATATACTAGGCATAAAAATGAACAAACCCATATGATAATCTCATCTAGACACATCTATATGTGTGAATTCTAACGTCATCAACATGCTTACTTGCCTCTATTTAACCCTTTTTAAAATTTGGCTAAGTGTTGGAACTTAGTGAGTTATATTTAAGTAGCCAACTTTACATCTCATATCTTCAACTATAATTCATTACATGGCATAAAATTTAGAGCATAATAAATACGGACTAATGTGATCACAACCATTTGACCAACTCTCCTAGACTCCTTCACATGTGGTAATAGTGACATCAGCAAACTGCCTATCTAGATTTTCCTCTATAGACAAAATGTCTAGATGAGCAATGTGAAGAACCGAATGAATTCTAATCATGAAAAAACTCACTCCAATAATCTTTGATCTTTAATAGGATCGATTTAATATCTTCTAATCACAATATTCAACCCTAAGCATCAATGGCATCCATAATGTGAATAATCTCCTTTTTGAAATCAATGACAATCATATTGCCAACAAAGTGAATAGGAATAAACTATAATGACATTTTGGGATGGTGGTAAACTATTCATATATGTTAATAATTAATGACCAAACTTAAATTTAACATTAATTTGACCATCATAGGGTAGTTATAACCTTAAATTTGATATATTTTGACTATCATATGGATGGTATTTCTTCTTAAAAAGATAATGTGATTGAAAAAATATAAGGTATCTAAAATAATGTTTACCATAATTTGGCTTACAAAATGAGAAATAAATTATTTATAGTAGAATAAATCTAAGTATATGTGAACAAAAGTACAAAATTTATATCTCTAATAGGATATTAAGAGAAGCAAATCCATTTTCTAAAATGAAACTAGAGAAAAAATAAAAATGATAGATGCATAATGAATAATCACACTAATTTTATATTCTTTAAATATGAGACTACATATTTGTCATACTGATTGTATCCAAATTACTCTTGAAATTTGTAAATTATATTATGCTCTAGGATACACCCATACACTATGTAGATAAATCTTATACAAACTCAGATGTGACTATCCATTCAAAGCCATGTCTATCTCTCTATAGGGATGTCTATCCTTCTAGGGTTTTTTAAGATAATATTTAAATCACATGTGTGATTTAATGTTACTATTATGCATGTAGATTTTTATCATCAACCTATCAAGGAAAATGTGTAGAATACATGAATCTCATTCTTGACTAAGTATGACTCACTAAAAACAAACAATAGTAATGAAGTTGGGAAACTATGAAGATATCACTAAAAATTATATATCCTACATGCATGAAATATTTATCTCCATAGAGTTATATAACCATTTGAATAAAATAGCTTGAGTTACATTTTAAAATCTTCTCTTTCCTAGAAATGATAATACAATTATTATAATCTAATACCCTCCTTAGGCATAAGAGAAATGATGATAAACCAAGATAGAATAATAATGATACAAATACAAAGGATTGGATGCTTGGATCTGGGTTTGAACTTTGATGTTATATTTGATGTACCTTATTTTATTTCCTTCACCTCCTCTTAAATGGTTTAACAAGACATTGTATATATATGTTGACCTAAGATAGATTATGTGCATTTATTTACATTAGATGTGTATAAAGGCAAATTTAAATGTGCATGCTCAATGACAAATTAAAAATGGGCCTATATAAAAATGTAGACAAACATGTATAGTCAACAGGTTTGACTATAATGGACATGTAAATTGCACATATCTATCCAAAATAAAAAGAAAACATTATTTCTAAGCTAGGATTAGATTAAAGGTTGAAAAAAAAGTATATGTATTGAGTTGTTTTATAGACTCAATAGTCCAAGTGTAGTCCTATGTGGGGTCGATTTCTTTCTAAAAACATGATAAAATGTATAAGTTTTTTAAATAGGATAAATTTAGGATAAAAAACTGGAAATAAGGGTATTGTGCTAACTTCTATTGTTTTCATAGTGCCCCCACTTTTTTGTGGGTGCATGCATGAGATGCATGTATGTATAGAAGTTTAAATGTAAAAATATTGAAACACACACCTTTAATTATCTAGGGAAGGATGAAGTTTGAAAAACAAACACTTGATTTAAACTTCCAAGAACATAATGTAACTAATGTATCTAAAATAAATGTCAAATGATATAGGAAGTTAAATGCTCCTGAAGTATTTTTATTTTAATTTTTTTATATAATTTTAACTTTAATTCAAAAATAAAGGAACAAAATATATTTGATTAAGAATAAAGAATAATAATTATGGCATCAAAGGCATTAGGAGCAAGATGAAAAAGTTTATGGATAATAAATTCTCTTTGAGTTTCATTTTTTTCTCTCGTTGGGAGTATGATGTAGGGGCATCACACCTAGGAATAATAAGATTGTAAAATTTTGACTATCTCAAGTAAATAAGGGGTATATAATAAGTTTAGAGTGATGAAACAATGTTAGGATTTTTAGAGTGCCTTTTTGAATATTATCCAAGAGACTAGGAGTACTTCGGTATCGTAGGAATTCAAATGGGAAGTTTTCCTACCAAAATGCATCATTTGAGAATTTGAATGTTTTAGCATAGAAATATGTTGTAAAAGTTTTTTAAAATATCATCAAGGCATCAAATAGATAATAAATTTCAATTAGATACATTTAGGCCTATATACACAACCAAAGGTTACACTTGTATGAAAGTATCATCCTTAGTATTTGTGTCAAAGGAAAATACTCTCCCAAGTGACCCTTAGAAGGTAGTTATGACAACTTTGGATAGATATAAGAAATGAAATTATAGTTTTTTATTTATTTTTAATGTTATATTTTGAAGATAAGAGATCAATATTCAAGAAAACAAGAATGGAAGTCCTCAAGTTTTAACAAAAATGAATAGAACTCTATTTTTCTATGTATAAATAATGGATATTGGTTACATGTTGATTACTTAATAAAGTAAGGACTATTGTGTAGTGTTTATAAGATTTGGTTTAGATTTGGTGAGTTATCTTCACAAATTTTTATTATGTCCTATATAACTTATGTGTTTATTTCATGTTTCTTGCTAATGAATTATATAGATCTATAGAGGGAGGAATTTGCAAACTATGAGAAACCAAAAGTGGTAAAAGCATGTTACAAAGGCTTCAAACTGAATGTTTATAATTTTTGTGGTAGGAGAGAAATATTTAGAACCTATATTTACATTGTGTGTTGTTTGAATCCTCATTTTGAGAAAAAAAATATTAAAATAACACTAATAGACTACACATTTTATGACTATGTAAGTGGAAATTGTCAACTTATAGAATCTTCAAAGAAAGTATGTAATAAGAATGGAAAAGGTATTTTTTATGTTTATTAATGTGTAATATACTTAACTTTTATTAGAAAATCTGTTTGATTACTTAAAATTCATCGATAGCATTGATAGACCTAATAATAGATGACTATGCAAGCTATGAATTTTAGAATTGTGTACAAATATGTTGTAAAGATGTGATCCTTGGTACCACAAGGTGAGTGGGAGAATATATCAACATTATAAATTCTTTAAAACCCTTTATTAAATGATTTAATGTTAAGAACCAACTCTTAGAGGCCTGTATGCATGATTGTATACTTGTTTTAAAGCAATAATGTGTCAAAAAAGGTGAATAGGGTCATACTTGTGTAAATACAATACTTATACAAGGTAAATAAAAGTGCCATAGAGCCTCAACATTGTTTATAGTGTCCTAATTTTTTTTTTGAAACTTACAAACCGTAAAGGAGCCTTTGTAACCCTTGTTATAACTATGCACATAAAGTAGTAAGGAAAGTGAGTTAAAGTGTTGAACAAAAGGAATATAATAAGTAACTAATGTTTGGATAAGTTGTGTATAGGTCCCATAGATAATATAGAATGTTCATAGTGATTTGAATCCCTACAAGAAAAAATAAATGGTCAATTATTCACTCAGAACTAGGATTTGTAAAGAAAAGTGCCATTTAAAAACAATCTAGCCAATTAAAAGACCCCAAAATTGGTCTTTAGTGAGGTCTCATTGTGTTTTTTTTTTTTTTGAGATTTTTTGGGTTTTTAGATTATTACCATATATTTTTACTTGTGGGAGAACAATTGTGTGTGAATATAGGCATAGTAGACCTAATTTACCCTGGTAGTGACCTAAAAAGTTCCAAAGAGAAATGATATAGGAACAATTAGATCTTGAAATTGTAGAGAGAAAAATTTCAATAAAGGGTGTGAAAATATTTTATTAGTTTGTATTTTATCATCCTTATAAAATTATACACATCAAATTAGCTAAATAAAGGGCTACAAAGAATAGACTGAGCCAAGTAGAAAGTGACTAAGGTTAAAAAATAAGTGATTTAGTGAGTTGTAAAAGTTGAGAATGGTCTCTAACGTCCACAAGAATCTTGATAAGGTTACCACCATTCATCAAACACATAAATGCTATTTTATCACTAAATAGTCTTATGTGCCTTATTAGTGTCAAGAGAGAAATTTGATCAAGATGGAAATTGGTAAATTAGTTCACCACCTCTACATAAATTGGTATCAGATCTAGCTTTCTCTTGGATGTGGGTTATTTGTGACAAGTGCAAAGAAGAAAGGGCATGACAAGATAAATTGATAGATTGGATAACATGTGTCTAGAAGTCAATTACAGAAAAGGGAACCAAGAATAGTGTTTTACGAAGCAAAGAATGAATAAAGGCAACATAGATTAAGAACATTTGGTTAAGAATGTGGTAGACTAGGTGATAGAAATAATTTCACCATTGGTCATGTGTATGGAATCCATTGAGAATGCTCTCAAGGAGAGAGTACAGAGTTTATAAATAGTTAAAATGGAAGAGAATGAAGGACAACATGGTCAAGAGGAAGTTATAAATCCAATATTAATTGGAGAAGAGAGTAGAGCAACAATCCAAGAGGCCATAAGGCCACAAAATTATATTGCAGTATGTCAAGAAATCATGAGACCACAACACCATGCACATAAGGTAAGGTCATTTGTAATTGATAAATAAAGAACTAGTGGTAGTTTAATAATATATATACGAAGACCAACATTCAAAGGATAGTGTTGGCATTGTAATAGAGAAGGACATAGAGTAAAATAATGTCCCTCACAAGTTCGTAGGGATGGTCAACAAAATGTAAGAGGGTCATATGTAAAAAGGGAATAAGTGAGAAGAGAATCTTTTCTCATGAGAAGAGTTTTATTTCAAGGGAAGGGGAAAATGCAAGAACTAGTATGAAGGAGAAGATTGTTTAAGAGTAGTTATAAAGCAAAGGGAAAGCATTACCAAGTAGTGATTGATGGACGAAGTAAAAATAATATTTCATATTTAGAGATGGTACAAAATATAGGATTGAAATGAATGCCAGATCCGCATCCTTCCAAGGTAACATGGGTTCAAGAAGGACATCAAAGCATGGTAAGTGAGAAAATTTTGGTTGAATTTCATAAAGGTAATTATAATGATAGATTTATATGTGACATAATTCCCATAGATGTTTTCCATTTATTTCTAGGGAGGTCATGGTAATGTGATAGGAGGGTTTTTCATGATGGGCAATCAAATACTTACACAGTAAAAAAATATGGGGTCACACATGTTCTTTTACCTTTGAAAGGTGATGTAGGAAGAATGGAAAAAAGAGTGATGTTAATGTCAACTAAATAATATTTTGGTAAGTTATTTGAGGGCATGAGTTTGAACAAAGCCCCTAAGAAGGCAAAAAAGATAATTTGTCTTGAGAAGGTGAGAATGGAATGTTATGAGTCCACAAAGTTGAACATGAAATAAATCCAACAAGAGAATATATTATTGGCAAATATCACCAAGTTGAATAGTGAAAGTGATATTTATGAGAAAGCATTGCTAGATATCATGAATTACAGGAGTGAAGGAAATACCAAAATAATGGGGGTATAAATTATAGCTGAGATAGATAAGAAGTGGTTTGGGAATGACACCAAATAAGAGAGGAAGTTAGAAAATGAAGTATCCAATAAAGAATCACAAGAGAGATCCATGAAGGCTCCAAATTTTGATGCTAAAAATGTGATTTGTCATATCTATATAGGTGAAGAAAATGCAGCCACCAATCAAGTCTAGGATACAAGGAAAATAGAAAGGTTTGAGTTCAAAGAAGATAGGATGGATTCCATACAGCCTAAATCTCATCAAAGAGCATAGAATAAGAAAGGAGAACTCAGCCCAAAGAATCAAGATAGAACAAAGGAATAAGATAAGAGAGAAGAAGATGCAATGTACATAGGAAATTTTAACTTGTAGCTGAAAACCAAATTTGAAGATAAAATAGAGGAGCTAATAATCTAATAGAAACCCATGTGAAAAATAAAGAACAAGTTGGTCATAGTGATAATCTCAAGGAAGGTAAAGATAAGCATGATAGTTAATTCATGGTATTGTAGTTCTAAGGAGAAACCACGAACATGTTGAATGAATAAAATTCATGTAAGGTCAAGGATCAAACAAATGTTGAGTGGGAGAAGGTAAGTAACACTCAAATAAGTGTCAATTTAATTGATGAATTTGCATTCTTGTGTGTAAGTGAGAGTGATATTGCAAGTGAAAAGTGTAAAGAATGTAAGAGACCACATCAAGAAGATGGATAACATGATGAAGATCAATACAAACTCAAGAAGATGAAAAGAGTCCAAGAAAATATTGTCAAAGGTGTAGACATGGATGTGAAAGAAGAAGGGGATGTTCAGGGTACATTCATGAAAACTTTTTAAGTTTATGATTTTTGTGTTGACTCATCACATAGTGGTGGATCTATAAAATACAAAGGTGATGTGAGGATAAATCATGATCAATAAAAGTATTTAGCCATGCAATAATATGGTAATGATTTTTAGGTTGTTCAAGTTTTAAGAGTTAACAAGGTCATCATGTTCAAATATGACATATGGGAGATTGATGATAGAGTAATAAGGAGGATGTTTTAAATTTATTTGATAAAATGACATCAAGACACTAGGAGAAAGACATGTGAACAATTGAAAAAAAATCATTAAAGGACTGTTAAGAGTGAAGAATATATTGGATGGTGAGATGAGCTATGGAACTAGAGACATACAACCCTTATACATCAATTTGCATAAAAAGGTATATTATTTATCATTTGAAGAAGAAATATTTAGACAAGAAGATATGAATCAAGCTAAATTTAGTTTGATAAATATTTATATGGAGAAGGAGATAATAAGTACAATAGATTTCAATCATTTCCAAGATTAAATGGTGGAATACTCAACCTTATTGGAAGCTAAATAATTGAAGCACCTCAAGGTATAGAACATAGACCTATATTTTTATTTAAAGGATGATAAGATCTAGTAGACATATATAAAAATTAGGTGCAACATATGAAATAAGGAATAAATGACTTAAAATTTCACGTTCTAAGCATGCCCATGCAAGAGAAATCACCATTTGAGGCATTGAAGGAGATATGCAAGGTTACCAAAGTTATACAAGGGATAAGAGGAGTAATTTGGATTCAATATGAGAAAGTCCAATTGAAATAACTAGCTAGAGCATAGGCACAAGATGTCAAATCTAAATTTGACAAGGTGAATAACAACATGGTAAAGTTGTTCAAGTTACATGCTTGTGAATATAGGGCAGCAATGTGTCAAGAGATGCATACATACAATTAGGTGAAAAAGAGAAAAATAAAACAAGATGATACTATAGCTCCTGAGAAGTATTTTTGGAATTGGAGAAAGAGGAAGAAGTAGAAAATAGGTCATACCATGCTAGAATTCAGAATATAAAGCATTTTAGACAAGCAAGAGAGTGTAAAAACTTGGAAACAACAGCATGACATGTTTCTAAATCCATAATTGATGGAAGATATTATACATAATAATAATGATGAAATAAAAGGCATAAGGAGCAAGATAAATGGTTCATGGATGGTAAAATCTCTCTGAGTTTCATTTTCTTCTCCCCTCGTGAGTATGATGCGGGGGCATCCCACTTAAGAATAACAAGATTACTAAATTTTGACTATCTCAATTAAATAAGGGGCCTATAACATGTTTATAATGATGAAATAATGTTAGTAATTTTAGAGTTCCTTTTTTAATACTATCCAAAGGGCTAGGAGCGCTTATGTAGCTTAGGAATTCAAATGGGAAGTTTTCCCACCAAATTGCACCATTTGAAAATTTAAATGTTTTAGCATAGTAAAATGTTGTAAGAATTTGTCAAAAGGTCATCAAGGTATTAAATAGATTGTAAATATCAATTAGAGACATTTAGGCCTATAAATTCAACACAAGGTCACACTTGTATGAAAGTATAATCCTTAGTATTTGTGCCAAGGGAAAACACTCTCCCAAGTGACCCCTAGAAGGTATTTATGACAATTTTGGATAGATATAAAACATGTAACTTTTTGTTTTGAATTAATTTTTAAGGTTAGGGTTCCACGATAAGGGCTCAAAATTCAAAAAAACAAGAATGAAAGTCCTTAAGTTTTGAAAAAAATGAATGAAATTCTATTTCTTTATGTATAAATAATGGATGTTGGTTACATGCTAATTGCTCAGTGAAGTAAGGACTATTATGTGGTGTTTTTGAGATTTGGATTAGCTTTGTTGAGTTATCTTTACAATTGTTGATTGTCTCCTAAATAGATTATGTTCCTTTCATGTTTCTTGCTAATGACTTATATAGATTTGTAGAGGGAGGTATTTACAGACTATGATCAACCAAAAGTGGAAAAAGCATGTTGTAAAGGCTTCACAATGAATGTTTATTAAATGCATGGTAGGAGAGAACTATTGAGAACCTAGATTAACCCTATGTGTCATTTGAATCCTCATTTTGAGAACAAAAATTCCTAAAATAACGCTAATAAGCTATAAATTTTTTGAATATGTAAATGCAAAATGTCAATTTATAGAATCTTTAAAATATATTTTTTAAGATTCTTAGTTTGTAGGCTACTTGATTGAGTTTAGAAACCTTGTTTGATTACTTAAAATCTTCTAAGAGCATTGACAGGCCTTATAATAGGTGATTTTATAAGCTATGAATTTTATAACTATGTTCAAAAATGTTATAAAGATAGTTGTAGATGTGATCCTTAGTGCCGCAATGTGTGTGGGAGAACATATCAACATTATAAAGTCTTGAAAACCATTTCTTAGATGATTTAATTTTAAGAACCAACTCTCAAAGCTCTATATGCATGACTATATACTCATTTTGAAGAAAGAATATGTGGAAAAAGGTGATTAAGGTCATGAATGTGTGAATATAATACTTAAACAAGGTAAATACAATTTCCATAGAGCCTAAACATTATTTATAGTGTCTTGAATTTTTGTTTAAAACTTACAAACATCAAAGGATCCCTTGTAATCCTTGTTAGTTATAACTGTGCACATAGAGTAGTAAGTGAAGTAAGTTAAAGTGGTGAATAGAAGGAGTATAATGAGTAAATAATGTTTGGAGAAACTGTGTATAGGTTTTATAGACCATAAAGAATGGTCACAGTGACTTTAATCCCTATAGGAAATAGGAAATGGTCAATTATTCACTCTCAAGTTTGTCTACAGACTATAAACTCAAAACTAGGGTTTGTAAAGAAAAGTGACATTTAATAATCTATATAGTGAAAAGATCCCAAATTGGTCCTTAATGAGGTTGCATTGAAAAAGGATAATTTTGAAGTTTTAGATTGTTTTTGTACGTTTTGCCACATAGGAGAATGACTGTGTGTGCATATAGGTAGAGTAGACCTAATTTAACCTGACAGTGACCTAAAATGGTCCAAAAGGTGATGTTATAGGTATAATTGGATCTTGAAATTGTAGAGATTGAACAAGTTCAATAAAGGGTGTCAAAAATTGGGATTAGTTTGTCTTTTGTCCTCTTTACAAAATTGTACACATCAAATTACCCTAAGAAAGGGCTATAAGGAATAGACTGAGTGAAGTAGAAAGTGGATAAGGTTAACAAATAGATGAGTTAGTGAGTTTCCAATGTTGATAAGGGTATCTAACGTCCACAAGTACCCTGATAAGGTTATCACCATTCATCAAAAAAATAAATGCCAATATATCCTTGAATGGTCTTATGTACCTTAGTGTCAAGAGAGAACATTGATAAAGAACAAAATTGGTGAATTAGTTGACCACCTTTACATAAGTTTGTTACCATGCTGATTTTATTTTTAAGGATTGATATATGCCCACAAGGTGAGGGAGGAATACCATGCGCTATAGTCACTCATATCAAAAGACAAAGGTTAAAAGGATCATATTTTAAAAGAAAATAATTTACTCAATGAGTGTTGAAATCCTAAACATATATGAAAATTGAAAATTTCCACATTCATAATATTATGAAAAATCTGCATGTTTTGAATTTTGAAATAACATTTAGTTATGCCACATAGAATCATGTAAAATGATATTTATAATAGGAAATAAAATATAATATCAAACACCATGTGGTAAGGTATAATCCCCCTTTTCAAAATTAAAATGGGAAACAATTACTATGCCTTCAAATGTCACAAACAAGATTTTACATGGGATAGATAAAACAATGAAAATAGAAACAAATAGATTTACCCCATAGGTCTATGTTAAAAACCATGGGATGTATCCATCACACAATTATATAATAACATTAATGATAAACATCACAACTACAATCATAATATACAAATATAGTGCACTCATATAATCATACACAATGTTAGTGACCACACTTAAGTTATTGACAAGAAAAGCTATTGAGATATCACACAATGCAAGAATCACAATACATGATGATAAGAGGAGCATCTATGGATAATGATGGACATAAAATAAAACACATGCATCCACAAGTAATCATTCATGCAGAATAATCAATGCAACTATGTAAACATAATAATGTTGAACATCCATGTGATATTCTATATACATAATAGCAAAATATGTAGTAATCTATGTAATCTAACTAAATATAATAATGTACAAGGAAGGATAAATATCACTATGTAAAAATTTGTTGAAATGGAAATATCCCCAAGCTATAAAATATGCCTCCAAGATGTGAACATATAGTGTGAAATCTAGTTTAATATAACCTAAGAATTTTAATAACATCCATTCACAAAAATACCATGAAAAGCATATGTGTAATCCATAGATAATGAAAACATCTAGAAAAGGTAAATATGTAGCATGTATAATTAACTATTTTTAATTTTTGTTAGTGTTGATATGTTCCAACCTCTAGATGTGAAATGTATGAACTATTTAGCTATCAATCGTGATCAGCATGGTGTGATAAAGTACATGAATACTATACCAAGCATCATGACCTATCAATGTAATAATGCAATCCAAACATGTAATATGTGTTCCAAAATGCATGATAAAATTGGAATGTAGTGATATATGATGTACTTGACTACATAGCAAGGGGAAGTTTTATTTGAATCATAAGTTTAGGATAATGTTGTATATGGGTAACACATCATACATCCTAATGTAAATATGATAAAAGATAGAAAGATAAGAAAATAAATTAACAATTGGTGCTAACCAATCATAAGTCAATGTAAGATCTAGAATATAAATCTAGATGCATGAAATGGATGTGAATATAAGAAACATACATGGGTACAATGCCCCTACAATAAAATATGCATCAAGTAAATCAATGTGAAAGATATAATCAAAGTATTAATTCATATGACAAACAAGCATGGAAAGATGTAAACATTGCCAAGGATGTGAAATTCAATAGAATGTAGTAAGGTAAGGCATGCGAGTAATATGGCTTGATAATTTCATATAAGTATGATTAGTAATAACTGCAAGATAGACTACAACAGTCATGCCATATATCACAGATCAATGGGAAATTTACAGAGGAGGTACTATAATCATTAATCAATATGATATAGGAAAAGTTTAAGAAAGTGCCTGAAGAAAGATTTCTTTTAGAATTTGTTAGATATATGTATTTAAGATATTTTTACTAGTTATGTTAATAAGTATACACTACAATGACATTTGGTGAATTTTTTGAACTATTCATATGTTAACAATCAATGGTCAGACATAAATTTGACATCAATTTGATATTCGTAAAGTACGTCTAACCTTAAATCTTACATATTTTAACTTTCATGTCAATGTGCTTTCTTCTTACATGGATAATTTGATTGAAAAAAACATAATATATTTGATATATTATTGTTTACCATAATTTGGGTTTTATATAAAATGAGGAATAAATTAGTTGTAGTAAAATAGATCTAAGCAAACGCGAATGAAATTACAAAATTTAAATCTCTCTAAGAGGTTATAAAGAGAAAGAAATTCAAGTGCTAAAGTGGAACTACAATAAGCAATAAAAATGATAGAGGGATAAAGAAAAATCGCACCTATTTTTAATTCTTGAAATTTGAGACTCTAGATTGGATGGGCTGACTTTATCCAACATGCTATTGAAATTTGGAAATTGTACTATGCTCCTAGTAAAGAAAATTCATTGTGTAGGTGTGTCTTATACAAACTCAATCTTAACTACCCTGTCAGGGCCATGCTATCTCTCTATAGCCATTTCTATGTTGCTAGGGTTTTGAAAGTTAATTTGTATGTCACATGTGTGCTTTAATATTCATGTTATGGATGTGTTTCCACTACACGAGCAGTCTGTGGGTTTTCGTTATGCTCATAAAAAAAGGTAAGCTCAAAATCCCCCATCTTTCCATTCAGTTGTAAATCTAGCACAACATTACTCGACTTAATGTCTTGGTCCACCACTCTTTCTTAACATTGCTCATGAAGATATAACATTATGGTAGCTATATCTCTCATAATATTTCCTCTGACACCATCCTATCACTCTCTTTGGCTTCCCATATATTCCAAACTTCTATTTGGCACGTAGTCATAGGCTATGAATAATTATGTTCCACACTTGCAATAGCCTCTTATTTACACAATATTTAGGTGCTAAAATGACACAGACTTGAAATATTTGTAATGAATTCCTGCACTTCTTTGTGGGTCTCTCTAACGATGCATTTTATGACAACTTTGAGGCCATTTGTAGGAAGGACTCCTCTATAAACCTGAGCAAAACCTTTGAAATCCAAAAGTCCATCTGAAAAGCCATTAGTTGCAACATGGAGGTGTTTGTAATTAAATCTGTAAGGCCAGTTCTCCATCTCCCGATCTTTAAAAACATCTCAATCCTTATTTCTCTTCAACTGGAAAACTACTTCCACAACCATGAGAAAGAAGAGGAGCACGAAAGCTGTAGTTTCGTCGATTTCAAGTCGTGAGATGGTGTTCTTGTGTATAAAATAAGAAGATGAGAAATATTTAGGACAAGGGCATATCCATTTTTACTGAAGCTCCAAGCAAGAATACAATGGTCTTCAACAACAGTGAAACCACCGTACATCTCACCCTGAGCAATGTTTGCAAGTGTTATATTGCTAAAAGATATAATAGGCTTTGGCTCTGACATGACTTTAACAGACACAGTAGTCGCACATTTCTAAAAACAACGGACAAAAGTTGACGAAGGGCATCTCAAAGATGCCAATATGATTATTTGGAAGCTGCTTCCCAATATAATGTCTCCAATGTAAAAGTGATTATATTTTAACTTCTATAATAACTAAAATATCTACACTAACAGTGAAGCTTTCTTCAGAACTTGCTATCTTAAACTTGACGAATGTTAATTAACAATAGAATTCATGTGCGTGCTGTATTAGCCATTACACATGTAAACGGAGGTTGGTGCTTTTTTGTCACGTCATGCCTACCCCGCCTTTACATATCAAAAAGTTTGGGCCAGCGCCTTAATATTACGTTTACAATGTACCCAACACTCTCCGCTCTAATTTCAACAAGAAGACCAAACTTTAAATATGTGCGTGGCTGAAATATGCATCCGCTCTAATTTCTGCGACGTCGGGGCGCACATTGATTCCCTTGCAGTACATGAACATGATTTTTATTTTATTTTTAAAAAGAAAGCGCGCATCTGCAAGTGTGAGAATTTGTCGTGCTTTTTTTTTGAAAAAAAGTCATATTGTACACATTCTGTACAGGTGCATCACCCCATTCAACCCATACAGACTGCCCACGGGCATTCGAACAACAGGGGAGCTTACTAGAAAGTTGGTCCGGATGGATTTAGTGTGCCCTAAAACGGATTTTTGCATTTAATGTCATCTGCAGGAAGTTTTTTAGCAGAACATATTCTGACCACAAGTTGAGTGGCGGCCACTGCTTTAATCAAATGTTGGATGAGACCATGACTCTCTCAAAACTTTTTGTCATCGGGAATTTCATCACTTCTATCAACTGCTTCGATTGGAAATGTTTCCACCGCCGCATGTAGCAATTCACAAAATATATGATGAATTTGTTGAGAAGATAATCTATTAGCACATCAATCGCAGAAGGGACGAAAGCCCCGAGGAGGAACACCATCTGAATGACATTGTAGATGTGCCACTCGACCTCGCACAGTCCAAGACCCAGATTACAGAAATGAAACTCTCACGGGTTCTCATCAAAGCAATCATCTTGGTCAATTTAGCATTAAGATTAACTTAGATCAAAGTTTTAAAAGATTTTACAGCCCATGGTATTAATCAGAAAGGTTTTTTAGCAGAACATATTCTCACCAAAAACACAGTATGAGAGACATTGTAGTTGTGCTACTCGACCTGGCCGAGTCCAAGACCTAGACTACGGAAATGAAAGTCAGTCGGTTCCATATCAATGCAATCATCTGGGTAAGTTTAAGCATAAAGATTATACTAGATTAGTTTAAAGATATAAGGATTTTGGGAAAATTTCGAGTGAAAGATATGTTAGAAACTGAAGATTAACAGGAGATAATTTCTCCACTCCTCATGCACAGCAGTTAACAAACAGTTAGAAATCAGTTAGTTCAAATAGTTAAACAGCAGTCTTACTCCTTGCTAAGTTTGCATGTAGTAGCAGTTGAAGTTAGTTTTAGATTAGTTAAGGATTAGTGTATTTTCAATTTGATTTGCCAAGAAAATCTATTTAAATATTTCTTGGGCGCAGCTTTGTAATGCAAGAAAAAGAAGATTAATAAAATTCTTGTTTTTTCCATGATTGCTGTAGCAATCTGAGTGAGTTCCTATTTTATGTTATTTGCTCTGTTTTCTTGCCTTCAAACTGGTATCAGAGCCAGGTTTGAGGAAGAACATCTAGATAGAAGTGCGTGGAAAAGAAGCGCAGCTGTGAGAGCACAGGTGTTAAGCTGAGGGACGTGGAGAACCAGCAGGGAGCGCCAAGGAGAGGTGCACAGCAAGAAATGAGGTCGTAGAAGGAGTAGATCGTGAGAGTTGCAGCCAAAGAGCCAGGGGAGCATGACGAGGAAGTCAAGGAGAAGCGCAGGTGCAGTCAACCTCCTGCGAATGAAGCACTATAGCAGTTACTGATTGGTCGTGTAAATCGTGACCTAAGCTATCGTCGACAGGATTTTCGACTCTGCAAGCGCCCTCCCAACATATTGAATCCACCGCTCTTTGCTTTTCCTGGAATGTGTCCAAACTGTTAAGAATTTTCAAACAGTTGCTGACGCTGAAAATCTTGTGAACCGGCTGAAATAAGACAGGTGTTATTGCACCAAAACGCCTTGTGTAATGGGTGAGGAAACAAAATGAACTTTTCCACAGTCACATGCACCAGGATCCACATGAGTTCTTGAATTTTATCTTGAACAAGCTTGTGGACATTTTGGAAAAGGAAGCCAACACGGCCAAGAAAGTGTCTAGAAATATAACCCAGCCAGACAAGCGTACCCGAGTTTTACAATCGTGTAAGGATTTTTTTAATTGTGTAAGGATTTCTTCAATCGTGTAAGGATTTTTGTGAATTGACCTAAACAAGGTAGAAACAGTCTGAATCTTATTCTGCAAGAAAGAATATAGACAAATTGCAAACACTCTTCATTGTTGTCTTTCAGCGTGAGACATGGAAATGAATAACAGTATTTCTCAGCCTCAAATTCCCATTTTTAATGGTAAGAATTACGATTTTTGGGCAATTAAGATGAGAACATTGTTTTTCTCACAAGAAGTTTGGGATTTGGTAGAGAATGGTCTTGTAGAACTGAAGGATGAGGCTGCCCATCTAGCATTAACTCGAGCACAAAAGGATGACCTTAAAGATAACAGAAAAAAAGATGTAAAAGCTTTATTTATAATCTAACAGGAACTGGATGAATCTATTTTTTCCAAAGTTGCAGCAGTAACAAGATCTAGATCGGCATGGAAAATCTTGGAGACTACCTATAAAGGTAATACAAAGGTAAAAATTGCTAAATTGCAATCTCTTAGGCTAAGTTTTGAAAATTTGCAAATGAATGATTCAGAGTCAATAGACCAGTTTATGGGTCAAGTATTGAATATAGTGAATCAAATTAGATCTAATGGAGAAACAATAACAGATCAGAAGATCATAGAAAAAATACTTGGGAGTTCACCCAGCAAATTTAATGCAATAGTTGTAGCTATTCAGGAAACCAAGGATTTAGAACAGTTATCAGTATATGAATTAAAGGGTTCTTTGTTAACACATGAATCCAAAATGAATAAGAATAACAATACTTCTCTTGAGAATGCTTTCAAGTCACAGGTATCATTCGGCAAAGGAAGAGGAAGAGGAAGGTCAAACTTCAGAGGAAGAGGTAGAGGCAGAACTGCAAGGAACAATCCAGATCAAAGTGAAAATAGTAATCAAAACTACAATAATAGAGGATGTGGCAACCAATCACTTCCAGCAAAGTTCACATAGGTTTGATAAATCTAACATTCAATGTTATTATTGCAAAAAATATGGGCATTATGCAAGTGAATGCAAAAAGAAACAAGGAAATGTGGACAAGCAGAATGCTAATTATACAAATGAATCTAGTTCTAATCTTGGAAACTTATTTCTCACTTGTCATGTTACTCAAGAAAATGCTAGAGATATTTGGTTCTTAGATAGTGGATGCAGTAATCATATGATAGGGAATAAAGAATTTTTTGCTAGTCTTGATGATTTCATAAAATATGAAGTGAAATTAGTAAATGATAACAAAGTGGATGTAATGGGTAAAGGAGTAATAAATGTTTTGGCAAAAAATGGTGAAAGAAGGTTTATTTCTGATGTTTATTTCGTATCTGGATTAAAGCATAATCTTATGAGTATTGGACAGTTAGTACAGAAAGGTTACAGAGTACCTTTTATGGATAATGTTTGCACAATACTAGACAAGTTTCCAAGTGACAGGTTGATAGGAAAAGTGGAGATTACCAAGAATTGGATGTTCCCTCTTCGAATTCAGTGCATTCAAGGAGAAGAGGAAGCCCACTTCAAAACCATGCATCTAGACCAATCATGGCTATGGCAATTAAGGTATGGACATTTACATTTTGGAGGTTTGAATTTGTTACAGAAGAAAAATATGGTGAAGGGATTACCACCAATAGAATAGTGAGGAAGTTCATGTGAAAGTTGCATTCTGGCAAAATAGCATAGAGAGAGCTTTCTAGTATGAGCCTCATATAGAGCAAAGGTAATATTGGAGCTAGTCTATAGTGATTTATGTGGACCAATGCAAATTCCATCATTTGGAGGTAGTACTTATTTTCTAACCTTCATTGATGACTTTAGCAGAAAGACATGGATTTATTTTCTCAAAAACAAGTCTAAAGCCTTTGGAAAATTTAAAGAATTCAAGGCTATGGTTGAAAAGCAGAGTAGCCATTACATTAAGGTACTTAGATCAGATAGTGGAGGTGAATATATGTCTAATGAATTTCAAGATTTTTGTAGATATCATCGCATTAAAAGGCAATTGACTACAAGGTACACACCACAATAGAATGGTGTAGAAGAAAGAAAGAATAGAACAATCAAGGAGACGGCTAGAAGCATGTTGAAGGCCAAACACTTGTCAAATGAATATTGGGCAGAAGCAGTAGCATGTGCAGTATATATTCTGAATAGAATCCCAACAAAGAGTGTCAGAGATCAAATTCCACAAGAAGCGTGGAGTGGTAAGAAACATAGTGTACATCATTTTAGAATTTTTGGTTGTATTGCATATTCTCTTATACCATCGAAATTGAGAAGAAAACTTGATGATAGAGGTGAGAAATGCATTTTTATTGGCTATAGTGAAGAATCAAAGGCTTATAAGTTGTATAACCTCATTTCAAAGCAAGTGATTATTAGCAGAGATGTTGAATTTGAGGAAGAAGAAGCATGGGATGGTAGCACCATCACAATTGGAGCACCAATTCCTTAAAATGAAGAAGAATCTGAAGTACAAAATTTGCAAGGTGATCAATCCTCTCCACAAGAAAGAACAAGCACTCCAATAAGAACACCTAGGAGCTTAACACAAGGTGAATCATCTGGTCATGCATGTCACCCTACTCCAAATTAACAAGTAAGTGATGAATCAGATCCAACTGTTACTACTTTAAGATCAAGATTTAAAGGTAAGAAAATGAGAAACTTGAATGAGATTTATAATCAAGAAGAAGAGAAGTTAGATTTGTGTTCAAACTTTGCTCTTTTCACTCATGATCCTATGTATTATGAAGAAGCAATTAATGAGGAACATTGGATGAAAGTAATGGATGAAGAGATGAATACTATTGAAAGAAATCAAACATGGGATCTAACTAATCTACCTGAAGGTAAGGATTGCATAGAATTCAAATGGGTTTATAAGACCAAATTTGATGCAGAAGGAAATGTTGAAAAACACAAGGCAAGGTTAGTAGCAAAAGGTTTTGCACAAGAACATGGAATTGATTATAATGAAACATTTGCTCCAGTTGCTAGACATGATACTATTAGAATGGTTTTAGTAATAGCTTCACAAAATAATTGGTATGTATATCAAATGGATGTCAAATAAGCTTTCTTGAATGGTTTCCTAGATGAAGAAGTGTATGTGAAATAGCCACCAGGTTATAAAGTGCAAGGACATGAAGAAAAAGTCTATAGATTGAAGAAGGCCCTTTATGGTCTCAAGCAAGCACCAAGAGCATGGTATAGCAGGACTGATTCATACATGACAAACAATGGATTCAGTAGAAGCAATAGTGAGCCTACATTGTACACCAAAATCAACAAAGAAGGTCAGATTTTGATTGTGTGTTTGTATGTTGATGATTTGATTTTCACTAGAAATTTGTCTATAGACACATGTAAATCAGCAATGAAGAAAGAATTTGAAATGATAGATTTGGGATTAATAAATTACTATTTGGGCATAGAAGTTGTACAATCAGAGAAGGGAATTTTTATTTGTCAAACTAAATATGCAAAGGATGTGTTAAGGAGGTTTAAGATGCTGAATTGTAAACCAGTGCCTACACCAGTTGCTACAGGGACCAAAATTAGCAAAGAAGACAAAGGGTCTAATGTTGATTCTACAACATTCAAAAGACTAGTCGGTAGTTTGATGTATCTTACAGCTACAAGACCAGATATCATGTATGGGGTCAGTTTAATCTCTAAATTTATGGAGTCACCAAAAGACTGACATTGGCAAGTTGGAAAAAAGATATTGAGATATGTGGCAGGAATAATAGAATATGGAATTTTATATTCCACAACTAACAATTTTAGTTTGATTGGTTATACTGATAGTGATTTTGTACGTAGCATTGATGATAGAAAGAGTACTTCTGGACATGCCTTTCTTTTAGGAATAGGTGTGGTCACATGGGCATCCAAAAAGCAACCTATAGTGACACTTTCATCAGCTGAAGCAGAGTATGCAGCAGCCACATCAACAGCATGTCAAGCAACTTGGATGAGGAGAATATTGATAGATTTATTACAAGCACAGAAGAGTCAACACCAATCTTTTGTGACAACAAATCGGCAATTGCATTATCAAAAAATCATGTTTTTCACAAGAGGAGTAAGCACATTGATACAAGATTTCATTTTATCAAAGATTTAGTAAACAATGGAGAAATTCATCTGGAGTTATGTAGATCTGAAGACCAATTGGAAAATATATTCACAAAGGCATTAGAAAAGGAGACATTTGATTATCTAAGACAAAATTTAGGCATTGTAAATGCTGAAGTAGTTAGTGGTAGAAATTAAGGGGGAGTGTTAGAAACTGAAGATTAACAAGAGATAATTTCTCCACTCCTCATGCACAATAGTTAACAAACAGTTAGAAATCAGTTAGTTCATACAATTAAATAGCAATCTTACTCCTTGCAAAGTTTGCATGTAGTAGCAGTTGAAGTTAGTTTTAGATTAGTTAAGGATCAGTCTATTCTTAGTTTGATTTGCCAAGAAAATCTATTTGAAGATCTCTTGGGCGCAGCTTTGTAATGCAAGAAAAAGAAGATTAATAAAATTCTTATTTTCTCCATGATTATTCTAGTAATCTGAGTGAGTTCTTGTTTTCTATTATTTACTCTATTTTCTTGCCTTCAAGATATTAATCAATGTTTCTTATTCCATATTCTAGAAAAATACTAACCAAGACATCTGCTTTTCTTCTTGTCAAGATTAATTTTCTATGAAAAATTTTATTTTCTGAGGATATGTTAAATATTGAAGTAGAAACATCTGCCACAACAATAGAATGGGAAATATTCGAGCGAGTGGCAATCCCTTGTTTAATGGCAATGGCACAAAAACAAATTGAATCATTTGTGGGAAGACATGGTTCCTTAACTTTGGAGGGTGACTTACAAAGTTGCGAATACTTACCATGTGTAGTGAAGGAGACATTATGATTACATAGTACATGCCATTGCTCATTCTGCACGAGGTCATGGAGGGTTGCAATGCAGGTGGACATTCCATTCCACCAAACAAATAGGGTTATTTGTGAATATATGGACCATTGGATGGAATGGAAGTGTTTGGGAAAATCCTTCGCAATTCAAACCTAATAGATTTATGGGAAAAATATAGATGTTAGAGGACAGGGCTTCAAACTCGTACAGTTCGGATTAGGAAGAGGGGGATGCTTAATTTTTACATTGCTTTGCTTGGAGTGTGGAGGGGTAAGTGAATATGGAAGAAATGTCTACATTGACTATACCAAGGAAATTTCCTTCATGGAGACTTGTTGCCAAAAATAACAGTACTGAATTTAGATAATTAATTTATGTTCAAGATTTTCATATAATAAAATAAGGACCACCTAGGTCAGAAGCTAGTTACTTGACCTAGAATAAGACTTGAAAGTGCTTCTGGCTTGCTGACTAAGGTAGTTCTTCCATTTTGGTTTATCATGGGAGACACTAACACAATAACTATCAAACTCGCAACCCCACCAGCCAGTTATTCCAAGAGAATGCGTATGCTTCTCCAAAAGTGATTTAAGAGCACCCATTATTCGCTGACAACTAGTTTATCAGATCTTAATGATTTTTAAAATAATTCAAGGTTGACCCCACAAGGTTGTTACCTAATTAGTTGCTTCAAAGGTGAAATTTATATTGGAAGTATTGCAATTCTTTGTTTTGATAAAACATGGTTTCTTAAGTTAAAGAGTTTAAATCGATAAGCATACCTTACTCAAAATCTATGATCATTGACCCCATCTTACCTTTTTGACATGGAGTGTTTAGAAACAATAATCTGATATTCAATTTAATAATCCCTTTATAACATATTTTTTCCTAACCTATCCCTATTTAGATTTTTATTATTTTTTATGATCAGTGGTTAATAATTTTCTTACAAAGATAGGATCCAATTTTGGTTGCATTTCTTCCATGGGTCCAAGGATGGCATTTCTATAGTTCTTAATCATGATGTAATTTTATCAGGTATCAACATATTTAAAACATGGACAAACATAATCTATATCATAGACTTTGGGACCTCAATATCTTGTCCCTACATCAGCAACATTACAACACTAATTAAGACTACACATCAAATGTGGAACTCTACCACATTCAAATTACCTTAACTAATGAAAATAGTAAACAACCAATCAAATATGTTGTCATCTAAATTTTGTGTATTGCTTTGCAGTGAATGAAATTCATGTCAATCCATCAGTTGCTCCAAAGCCAAGTTTGGTGTACAATATGATCTATGAAGTCTACATCAAATTTATATGTGGTGTGAATGTATATACCAAAATACATATTCCCTTCTTTTCCTAAGAATGGTCTCACTACCCTAAGTTTTAGTCAGTTGTAGATACAAACTATCCTTTGTCATTTATGGTGTTCAAACATGGTGAACATGTTTAGATAAAGCACATTAATGTATCCAACATGGGCGCGGAGAATATTGTGTATAAACTATGGGTGAAGAGCTCTATTTATGTGTAATTAACCACGGAGCCAAAGACAATGGTCTTTAAGAAAAAATAAGAAAATCAAGCTTTAATGTGACAATCAAAAGCAAAGTGGGTGCAAGTGCTGGAGGTGAATTCAAACAAATATCATGGAAATGCATCCCAAGGTGGAACCCATGTCATTTAAATCCCACTTGCCATATTATAGACCAATTGATTCACAATGTGTATACAATAGATATAACAATGTTTAGATAATATTTAGATGAAAAAGTGTGCTTAGACCAAGTTAATCATGTTTAGAAAAAAAATGGAAATGGTATCCTATTAAAGACACATTTGGAGTCAAGAGGGCACATGAAAGGGAAAGGTACAAGTGGAAAAGTTGGTATTTTCAGCACGTCATTAGTTGGGAGGAGTTATGATCCATGAATTAACCATTACATTTTAAAGTGTAATCTTATACCTTAGAATTCACTTATTTTTTATTTAAAGAGATAAATGATTATTTATATAGTAGTATAGGTTTCAAGCTTACGCAATTAGTGCATTGAGATAAAAAAGGGTTTGTTGGAGTATAGGAAGGCATGAATATATTTGATGTGTATTTTTTGTTGGATAATTTGAACCATAGTGGTAAGATAAGTGGATCTGAAGATGTGGCCTTCTTCTAATCTATAAAACTAAACAACCATGTTCTTCCATAGGTAACCAACATTTTGCATTTTTCCTTTAAACTACATAGATCCCTCTATGTTATAAAATAGATATTCTATTTATTATACATTCTAAAATTTTCCCCTAATCTTCTATGATATGTTTTTATTTTCCATTATGTTTTTTAAATGTCCTTTCTATTTTCCATTATCCCTCTATGTTTTTTAAATGTCCTTTCTATTTGCCATTTTTATTTAATTTGGCCTTACAGATGAGACAACAATTACAATGGTTAGTGCAAGGATTGTGTAAAAAATTGTTTTCATAAGTAGGTAGTCTATATCATCAACCCATTGATGGATTGAAGAATAAAAGGGTTTCCTCCATTTATAACTTATGGGATTCGCTAATGTTTAATTATGTTGCTTTTTCAAGGGTCTCTATTAGTCTATCGATGCCAAGATCTTCAAAGACACTTGTTGGCCCTTTGGCAAGGTCATGGATTGCAAGGTTAGTCCTCAAATTTATATTGTTTTCTATACATGTACTTTTTAAATACTTATTATGGGGGTTTATTTTTATGTTTATTCATTCAAAATGGCATGAAGTTATGAGCAACCTAAATACTAGAATATCCTATGGATTTGTATTTGTAACCTTTATGTATGAGCTTTCAATGAGAGATGTATTCAATGGCATATGCCATTATAGGTATGAATGGAAAGTAATTTATAAGTATATTATTGTCAACTGAGCTTAGAAATGGGTACAAAGGATAAACTAGTTGGGGGAAAAACAAATACTATTTTTTTCATAATGGTAGTGATTACATAGGTGGTTTCAACTGATTTAAATGTGTTTATAGCGGTGGAATCCATATTAGAGGTCAAAAAGATTATAATTAGAGATCACATTAATGGATTTGTATAGGAGAATATTTGTTTCATAGTGGAGGATGACATCTCTAATTAATTTTAATCATAGAGTTTAACACAAATTAGACAAAATCTTTTATGTGCTTGGTCCATGTTTTTGTATGATGTTGTTCTTGGTTTTACTCAATGCCATACTTAATATATATAAAATCTCTATTGTATAAAAGTATAAACTTGGCCTTTAGAATAGGGTTCTGTTAAATGACTAGATAGTTTTGAAAATCATAAATGAAGTTATAATATAAAAGATACAATTCAAAATTTTCTTGGTGTAACCCACAAGCATATAGAAATATTTTGTAATCAAAGTTAAAGAAAAATGAGATACAATATAAGTCAAGGCTGAAAATTGCTTTCCAAATAGGTCATGGATGACATGCATCTCATATAATGATTATGAATGGTCACATTAACATTTTGAATATGATTAATAATATTTTCACATCTAAGATTTATTATTACTTATGTGATAGTTTGTGTCATTATGAGTTGCATAATGGATGTTACCTAAGCATATCAATGAGGATTTAATTTGAAGACTCCATTGCAGCTTTCACTTGTTGCATTATGTGATGCATCAATGATATTGGTAATGCCCCCGATTTTAGATATGGTCATATCTAAAGTTTCTAATCGACAAAAAAATGGTAATTAACCAACAAATTTAAATCAATAAAAACATCACTACAAACTTATTTATGACACTTTGTGTTAAAATGATCACTATTAACTTGTATTACACAATGAGGGAGAGGTAATTTGGATCAAAATGTGTAGGGAAACATGTCAAAGTAAAAATAAAGCAATAAATATGCATCACCAAATGTCAATAATTATTTAGTTTCAATTTTATTAATGCATAAAATACATTAGGAAGCCTTACGGAAGAGGACACAAATTTAATTCAATTTCAAAAGGAGGATGATACCAATGTTAATAATTCTATTATAAGTTCATGAAATAATCAACACATAACATTGATGGTTAATTATAAAAGACAAATATCATTTAAACATCATTTCAAATTTGTATATATTATTTAGTTTAGATTCTCCTGCATGAAACTAACAATAAACTCTATATATTTTTACTCCAATTTGCATTAATAATACTAAGTGTATCTATCCATTTAACCAAATATACATCAGTAATATTGTGCATGGTCAATTAAAGTGTGGATGTAGACTTATCGTATATGAGAAATAACATTCATGATAGTTTCCCATGGCATGAGTCGACCTATAAATCAAATTCTAATTTGTGATATATATAAAATAGACTAAATTTGAAGAAAAAATAAGTATTTACTATTAGGACAAGGTGTGTTTATATCTTTGATTTTAATTTAAAAACATTGAATCATAGATATTTACAATGATAATCTTAATGGTCTCACAAAAACATATAAATACCAAATTTCACATCATAAACACTTTTTGAGATGTGTAAATAACCCATATTGGGGTGATTACAATTTCACCTATTAAAGGAAAGGAAAGGTAAGGAAATTTAAAAAGAAGAAGATTAGTAGTAGAATACAATGCAAACCATCTAGCCCACCTCCTACTCTTCTAAAAAATTTATAATTATGTTGAGAATAATATGTGTTTAGAAACTAAAAATCATAATGATTTACCAATGAATATACTATTTATGGGTGTGCAAGGACTATATATCAATTATGGAAGCAAATATAACATATTAAATCAAAATTAGGAGTAGCCAAAGTATATCTAATCAAGTTGTTGTTACATTATTTGCTCATGCTTACTAGGTTCTAGATAGTTTTTCATCCTTTTCTAGTTTTATCCTTTGTGTGGATTTATCCCACATTGGTTAGTTAGGATTTATTCTTGTTTTGACTTGCCTACTTAGGCAAGGTATATCCATTATAATTGCATGTCTTATTCATTGGGTACTCTTTGATTTGCCTTGTCTTTGCATTTCATTTATTTGCAAGCTTATTGTGATGTTCTTGTTGTGAATGCTTCAGACTCCTAGCTTGGAATGATCTCGTTTTCATTCCTATATTGGTATCATAGCTGTGAATAGTTGCATCCATCTATTCATATCCATATTGACGAACATATACTTATTTCCTTATATAAAAAATTATTTTATTTTCATGCTCAGAGAGGAAGTTTTAATTTTAGTCTATTTTAATTAGAAGCTTTATTTTACAAGAAATTATAGGCCATACTCCTAATAAGCATCTATTTAAATATTTTGGCATTATTATATCCACTCAGATTAGTGTGCCAAAGTGGAGAATGTTGTAGGTAATGCATTCAAGGTATGCATTATTATTTGGGATATCAGACAAGACTTACATTCCTTTTGAGGCATTATCATCTTCAAGAGCATCATATTTTTTAATGGTCTACATTCTTTTTAGAAATACGTTTTTGAGAGGAGAAAATCCATTCTTCTACATGGAAATTTGGTGAAGTCTACTCAATATTCCTTATCAATTGCATTAGAGGTTTATAGAGCTATGTTGGAAGAACTTTTGATATTTTTTTTACCTTTATGGATTCTTTTTTCCATATTTACATTGTTATTTTGGAGGATCAATAGATAATAGAAGTTATGTTGGGGTCTGAGGGGATATGATGTTTTGCATTATAATTTCGCTTTGTCATCATCTATCACCTATCTACTCAACATCTTTTTCTCTATTTGGTCTACATTCCAAGATCTACATATGAAATTTGGAGGTAGCATTGGATTATTATAGAAAGTATACATGTGTCTATGTTAAATCTAAAAGGAGATTAGAGGATTAGACTATTGATTCTATCTACTTGGTGCTAATATACACTTAAATTTTATGTGTTGAAAATGAGAGGCATTGTTTTCTTTCGTTTTTCATCATTCTACTCAAACCATCAGACACTTGGAGGTGTCTACTTAAGGTTAAGATACCCAACATGTAAAATACACCTATAATACACTCTTTTTTCATCTCAAACATAGTTGTTCATTCATTAGTTGCTTTAAATAGTTGTATTTTTTAATTAAGAGGAAACATCTTTCACTTGCATGTGCATAACGGTCACTAACAGATTATATTTTTATTTTGGTGGGATTAACAATGTTCATGGTGAAATTCTAGTTCCAATGAGTATTGAAAAGATAGTTTCATTATCAATTTAGTCATAAACGTCATCTTGTCATGTAAATTTTATTAATTTTGACCCATTTATGGGAATTCATAAAGCCTATAATTTTTTATCCATAACTCAAAATTGAATTTAAATTTTTTCAAAAGTGTATAGTTTTTAATTCTATATCCACTAGTGTCATCTACTTGTAAAAACACACTACTATTATAAAAATTCAACTTTTGGAGGGGGCTCAATATAAATATTTTGGGGGGTTGTCTATGTGCTGATTTGTGCACTCTTTTCACATTCTTTCTGCTCTTTCATGATTTGATAACATGGCTTATTCCTATATTTTAGATTAATGTGATCCTATGACTACACATAATTACCATGCATGGATATTTATAAATGAAACCATCATTAAACGCAAAGGATTATGGTCCCTATTGAATGAAGTTTAACCACAATTCATTAGATAATATGAAAAACTTCAGCACCAATGTAAATTTTAAAAGTGTATGGGTCTAATGGGGGTTACGTGAGTGACAATATTTTTTTTAATTTGTATGGATATGAATTTACATTTTTAATATAGGATAAATTATTGGATTTACAAGATGACTAAGAGTGGCGGGGGTAGGGGATGAATTAGCCAACCAATCTTTCACTTTGAGATTACTTATCTTTCATTCATTGCCATCTATGAATCAACACAACAAGCATATGCTACTATATTACCATCAAATTATGAGTAAGATAAGCACATCATAACACAACATCTAATGTGGGAAACCCTCATGGGAAATAAAACCCACGCTCAAGACTACAAATACATAGACTACTTATCCTATGAAGTATTACAAACATGGGACTTTAGTGGAACACCCATTCCACAAGGATCACCTTCCCTTAGGATGGTCAAGTCCTTTTAACCAAAATTTATTGAAACACATATTATATAAGGATCACCTACCCATATGATGGTTAAGTCCTTCTAACTTAGATTTAATGAAACACCTACTTCACAAGGAGCACCTGCCCCTAGGATGGTCAAGTCCTTATGACGTAGATGTTGAGCACCCTCCCAATACCTATGATATGAACATCTCATAAACATTAATTTCCTAAAAACTAGATTGAGATATAATAGATATCATCCCCATTCAGTTCTTCACACAACCAAAAACATCTAAAACAACCTTTGGATAAATGTACACTTCTCATCAATAACTCTATCAAAAACTCAACAACATTACCAGATGGTCATACACACACCCCACACTATAATCTTCCTCTAAATTCATCTACCTAACATATCTATTGCCTTCTCCCTTAATACATCTAACATATCACAATACTATCCACATAGTTCAAGCATCCATGAGTAATATTTAAGTAGCTATGCCTTTTAATTAGGCATCATTAGACCTTATAGGTCTCATGGAGACCCATCCATCTCTATGACATTTATCTAAGAAAATTAAAAGCTAAGGTACACTTTAACATACACATAAACATGCCACATAACCTATATGTACTCTTTAAGTGACAACATCCATCACAACACCCTTATACAATAACACATTTAGCCCAAACATCATTCTATACATACGATCACTAAGAATGAGCACACAATCAAATTCTAAGCCTTTCATCATACAAAATTTGGATTTGTAAAACCTCTATAATCCACATAGATTATCCTCATGAATTATACAACATGATTCAATAATTATTTCATCTTAAAACATCAAAATACCATCAAGAACAAATCAATTACCCTTGTCGGGTTACTTGTAGAGCATGAACAAATACATAGTCAACTTTGGAGCTATATATCTTTGACTGTACAAACAATTAGACCTTATAACTAAGATCTCTAGATGCACTGTGAATTCCTCTACAAAATTTCGTTTTATGTCATGATCAAATTATTTATATGGAAAAATTTATAGCACAAAACTTGTAGACTAGTCTTCCCTCGTAAATCTCCAATATTAGAATTCCAACAGTCACTGAGCAACTGTTAAAATTCAAACATTTTTTCAACATCTCATGCCCTCTCATAGATTGAATGAATATGCATCAATGATGTCCTTTGAAATTATCTCAGTCTTTACCTTTTATTTCTTTGTTAAACATCAATCACTTGTCACCATCTTGCTACTTCCTGATAATTTAGAATAAATGCACTCCATCGATCTCTATAGATTAACCAGGTCTTTATCTTATAGTGATAACCATTGATCTAAGCTCTAATATCCAAAAAAAATTGTAATTGTTATCAATATGTGCCTTCTTCACATTTGAATCTTTGACTTCAACTTGCATCATTGATCTTTTGACAACATGAATGCCCATAAACCATTGATCTTCTATCAAAGTTCTATGAATGTAACACATGTTGCTAGAGTGTTTATTTTTTGACATGGTGAATTTTACGTAAATCATTGGATCAAGATATATGATTTAGCATGCACTATTAGATATACTAACTATTTGAACTCAAATTTTGATGTGGTTAAACTTGATGGTCTCTGTCCCATCACAGTCTGCTAGAGTAGCTTTGAAGCTTTATAACTTGAGCTAGAAATCACTTCAAAACTCCAAATTTATAGGGTACCTTTTTAGCACTTATAAAAAATCTCCATGAAAACATTTTACCTTAGTTTATTCTTTGAGTACATATATTAAATACACAAACTTTATGGTTTATTTATATCTATATGATGTATAGTGACGATCTAGCTAAGTATAAGAACTTAGAGAACTCCTATCTGATAAACCAACTTTGCACCCACAAATATTTAGTTATACTCAACATCATGACCTAAAATTTAAACTTCATCAACTTGGGACTAATTTGGTCACACTCATATGACCAAATCTCCATGACTCATCCATATGTGGAAATTTTGACATCAACAAACTCCCTATATATATTTTTTGCTATAGAACCAGATGAAAAAAATGCATTCTTATAAGATTTTTAATCGCTCTTGACACCCCATTATACCTATATAACATCATATCATTATCCATAGCATTCATAAACTTTATATCCAAGCATATATTAAAGATTCATGCTTACATACCAGGCTACCAAGCCTATACCAACACACTGTTCACATGCTTGTCTTCTCTTATTGACCTAAAACCACATCAACATACTAGATACAATATGATAAGCCTTAAAAAATATGTAAATTATCTCATATTCATCCAAATCCTACCTTTCACAACTTCGGGCTCAAACTCATCATCATCATGACATCACCACTTTGTTATTACCTTTGACATCAATGCATACATGACGTTAATATTTAACATCAATGATAAAAGTTTCCCACAATATCCCCCTTTATAATTGATGGAAACCTACTATTTTCCTTCTCCACTTTACCATTAATGACAAAGTTGACTAAACAACCACCAAAATCCTCTTAGCATCATGAATGTATTCAAATATACTTCTAAGTACTCATGATACTTACATACCTCATATAAAACAATTGCTCCCCATTTGACAAGAGTAAATATCAACTTGGACAACTCTAATCCTTAAAACCTAAAAAACTACTAAAAGATCTTATAAATCTCCTCCTAACATTATGATTCATCTCATGTCATATGTTCTTTGACATACATCAATTTGAACTTGGGTTATTCTAATCCTTAGACATGTTAACCTATGAAACTCACTAGCTCCCTTTACTTATATATGAATAATAAACAAATTTTATAAATGATTAAAATATCTCAAAAATTCTTCTCTTTACATAATTCATTGATCCACAAGTCACTCAAACTATCTGAGTTATCTCCCTCTAACTCTATGCATACCAGCTTGTATTTCTCAATCATGAACCATGACAACACTCTTCTTTGATCATGCACTTCTATTAATGAGTAATAAAAACACAATAATACCAAAAAATGATTGAAATAACCTTTATAACACTAATAGGCACTCCCCCTAAGTTATCTAAGGCATTTCACCTCTTGAACATCTTCAAATCTCCATACACCATAAAGAACCACCACACAGGATTATTAGCCTTCTCTCTTAAGCCAACTCAAGGACCACCAACAGAACTTCATGCCACTCATAAAATAGAAAATGTTCTCTAAACTAATCTAACAACTTACCTTGAAATACTCATGCCTTGATCTTTTGGATAAACTCAACATAAACATCAAATCTTCATACTAGGCCTCTCTAGACTCCTTGTAGCCCTTCTTGGAACTTATAGAGTCCAAAACTTTAAGTAGACATATTTTCAATACCTAAAACCTCATACTAGATCACTCTCATAATCCTCCTCAAGAACACTAATTTTCATCACCTATATCATCTTCTACAACATACTTCCTTCATAAACCTTCTAACCAATTAAGCCTCCATCTTGACAAAAACTTGAATAATTTAAAACCCACAAACCTTAAAATCTCTTTTAATCTTGATTTTAAAAGCCATTTTTCCCATTCAACCTATTAAGGAGCCTCAAAACTCAACTTGTAAGGTAAACCACTTTTCTAGCATAGCCCAAAACTTTAGAATCTCAAAACAAATAGGTTCAACAAACGTCCTCCAGGTCAATGCCCACTCATAAAACTTCTTGCACCCTTAGATACAACCATCACATACTTATAAACCAAAATTTGATCCTTTACACCTTTAGGAACCTTGATTTCATAAAACCCATTTTATGCCTGCTTGACCTTATGCCAAAAATTAAGAAAATTGATAGCACTCAAAAATCTCCAATTTTACTTCAACATACCTTCAGAACAAAAAACCACCTAGATCATGCTAAAATAAAGTAAATTTACCTTTCTATGTAAAAATATCAACTCAACAACTGTCAAATCCTCCTTTGTCACCAAGAACCCTTTAATCTAACCCTACATACATAGAACACCATTGTAAGACCACATGCTTCTTCAAACTGAGAAATGTATTCGTGAAGCACAATAAAAACATCTCTACTTCAAAAATACCTAGAATATAGGAGCATACCAGTCCTCATCACAAGATTAAATAACCTTCTCTTTATTCCTTTTATTGACTGAAATAACTTTCTTGGCATCTATCTATTATTTTTCTTACTTGACAATGCATGATGGAAACACAAGTTCTTGGCATATCTCTTTAACTAAAACATTCTACTCATTTAAAGTATACCAAAATAAATCTTGGAAATCATGAAACTCCTTACGTAAAATACTTAAACTATAGTAAATAAACTATCATATTGAGATCCTTATTTCATATTCTCCTTGGCCTTGATTGGTATAACTCACTTGATTCTTGGATTATCCACCTTCTTCTCCATTTGGATTAATATCAAGCTTCCTTGGCACTCTCGAGACATATCCAAAACTGATTCCTTTTCTACAATATAATAATTTTGATCCTTGAACTTGATGAAACTAGCGTGCACTGCCTAAGGTCTCCACATCATGTTTTGACTTTTGATATGATTTCTAGAGTCTCTTCCTTATTAAGATGACTTGAGGGATTATCAAATTTACTAGGAAAAAGTCTAGCAATATGACCTTTCTTGTCACAAATGAAACAAAAATCATCATTCATACCTTTAGACAAATATGAACTGTGATCAATATTTGGATAAAAAATCCTTGTATCATAGCTCTATAAATGTCCATTCTTAACATATTTCATTTTATATTCCTAAATCTATGACCATAATTATTACATGTATAACAATAACAATGGAAAAACTAGTATACCTTGAAGCATTTTATTGTCTAACAGTCCTTCTTGTATTGCTTTCAAAGCTTGCATTCTTCTTATCTTGCTTAGGTTTTACATGTTCATTTTCCATCTTTTCCAACTTGTCTATGATTTGTTCATGCTCTCCTCTCAAGGAATCAAGATTAGTATTTAATTCATCATGCTCACCTTGATTTGGAATCACCTTGGTATTGGTTTCTTCTAACCGAGTCTTGACATATCTACACTATTCTTCTCTTAATTTTAGGCTACCATTTGAAACCTCTAATTAACTCCTGAGATCTTTGATTACCTCCTTATCCTTCTTGGCTTCTTTAGCCATGTTGTCCTTGAATATAAATGTTTTCTTTTCAAGAGACTTGATCATTTCTTGATACTTCTCATCTCTCTTGGTCTTTCTTAACAAACTTCCCTTAAGAGAAATAATTTGTGCTTCAAGACCTTTAATCCCATACATCAGCTTTTGATTCATCTTTATGATCTTAGCTCTTAGATCTACTTCTTCCTCTCTATCACAAAAACCTTCTTCTTTTCCACTGTCATGGAAAAATTCTTCATCATACATGATGTCTTTTTCTTTTGAAAAACTTTTCTCTTTTGAACTCAAACTTACCTTGACATCACTAATAATTTTCTTATCCTCTTTGTCATATTTATTCAAATTAAATATCTTCTCTTCAAGTTCCTTGATCATAACCTTCTATTTTTTATTCTCTTTCTTCAACTACTTAGCCATCTTGTTCTACTTAGGATCTCCTTGATACTGTTAAGCTTCCTCCAAAGGAATTGCTCTATTACAAATTACTATAGGTACAAGATGATTGAGTGTGGGGTGAATCTATCAACCAATATTTTACTTTCAAATAACTTATCATTCATTCATTAAAATCCATTAATCAACACAATAAGCATATGTAACTATATTACCATCAAAACATGAATAAGAGAAGCACATCACAGCAGAACATCTAATTTGGAAAACCCTCATGAGGAATAAAACCCACTCTCAAGCCTAAAAACACATGGACTACTTGTCTTATAAGTTACTACAAACATGAGACTATAGTGGAACATACATTCCCTAAGGATCCCCTGCCCCTATGATGGTCAAGTCCTTCTAACCAGAATTTATAGACTCACCTATTCCACAAGGAGGACCTACCCCTAAGATGGTCATGCCCTTATGACCTAGATGTTGATAACCCTCCCAACACCTATGACATGAACATATCTTTAACATTGATTTCCTACCAATATGATGGAGATGCAATATATATCATCCCCATTCACTTCTTCACATAGCCACAAACATCAAAAACCACATTTTGGATCATTCTACACTTCATAGAAATAACTCCATCATAACCTCAACAACATGACCAAATTTTTATCCACATATTCCACACTCTAATCTACCTTTTATATCAACCACCAAGCTCACATATACATCATCTATCCTTTTCTCACATTTAAGTCATCTAAAACATCCTTCTAGATCACTCTAGAACTCTTCGCTCATCCTCAATCTTCAAACCTGCAAGAGTAATATTTATGGCATCAAAAATATGACCTAAAATTCAACAACATATTCATCAACATGATTTTATCTATAACCCATCCACTAGTCACCAACCCTTTCTTCTTTCCTTGACTCCAAAACTCTCACATTCACCTCTTATCTCAAGTCTAGAAACCATCACTTTTGATTTCACCATTTATAGAGTCTTAATGATTATAAAAATATAGGTCAATCATAATAATTTACTTAGACATTAAGACATATAACATAACTCAATACTATCAATACAGGGTTGCCATAGCATCCATGGTTCATAATTAAGTAGTTATGCCTTTTAATTAGGCCTCATTAGCCCTTATAGGTCTCATGGAGACCCATCCATCTCTTTGACACTTATCCAAGAAAATTAGTAACAAATAAAACTTTCACATACATCTACCCATGGTTCAAAACCTATAAGCCTTCCTTAAGTGAAAGCATCTATCACAACACCATTCTACTACAACATAATTAGCCCAAACATCATTCTGTACATACAATCACCAAGAATGAACACATAATCAAATTCTAAGCCTTTAATCATATAAATTATAGACTATTAAAACCTCCATAATGAAAAAATATGGTCCTCATGAAGTATAAAACACACTAACACTTATTTCATCTTAAAAAATCAAAATACCATCAAGAACAACTTAATTACCCTTCTTAGGTTACTTGTAGAGCATGAACACATATATAGTCAACTTTTAAGCTCCATATCTTTGACTATAGAAACATATAGACCTTAAAACAAGGTTTTTTATATGTTCCATGAATTCCTATACAATTTTACTTTTAAATCATGATCAAATTCTACATATATCAAAAGTTATAACATAAAAACTATAGACTAGTCTTCCCTCACAAATTCAAATATTTGAATTCTAACAGTCACTAAACATTTTCTAAAATTAGAACATTTTGTCAACATATTTTTCCCTCTCATATCTTTAATGAATACAAAACATCAATATCCATCTAAATTATCTCATTCTTTACCTTTTCTTACTTATTAAATATCGAGTACTTATCATCATCTTGTTGTTTTCTAATAATTTGCAACAAATGTGCTCCGTCAATCTCTATAGATTAACCAAGTCTTTATCTTGTAATGCTCACCATTAATATAAAATTTGATCTCCCATGATTGTGCCACTTATAATCTCTAAGTACCTTCTTCACATTTGACTTTGTCTTTGACTCGTACTATCGATCTTCTAATAGTACAAATATCTATGAACCATTGATCTTTTATGCAAGCTTTATGAATGTGACACATGCCACTAGTGAATTTATTCTTTAACACATTGAATTTTAAGTGAAAATTTGGAAAAATATCTATATTTTAACATACACCATTAGATATACTGACTAGTTGACCTTAGACTTAAATGTGGTTAAACTTGATGGTCCCTAGTCTATCATAATCTCCTAAAGCAACTTTGAGGCTTTATAACTTGATCTAGAAATCACTTCAATACTCAAAATTTCCATTGTAATTTCTTGGCACTATAGGCAAAATCTCCATGAAAACTTTTGAGATTAGTTGAATCTCTGATTACCTATATTAAATGCATAAACTTGATGGTTCATTCATATTTGCATGACATGCAGTGATGGTCTAGCTAAATATAGGAACTTAGGGAAATTATGTTTAAGAGGCCAACTTTGAACTTGCTTAACTTTAGCTACACTTAAAATTATGACATGAAATTTAAACCCCAATAAATTGAGACTATGATCACACCCATATGACCAAATCCACCTAAACCATCATATATGGAAATGGTGACATCAATAAATTAATTACATAGATTTTTTTGGCATAGAACCAACTAAGACTGAATAAACATAATTAATAATTAGATGAACACCATGCATTCTCATATGACCTATGCAACATGATCTCATTATCCATAACATTAATAAACTTCCTATCCAATCATATACTAAAGATCCATGCTTATATACTAGTATACCAAGCCTATGCCAATATATGTTTCACATGTTTGTCTTCTCTTCTTGACCTAAAACCACATCAAAATTCTAGATAAAATATGATAATCCTTAGGCAATACTTACCTTAGCTCATATGCATCCAAATTATACCTTGGACAAAATCAAGCTCAAACTCATCATCATTATGATATCACCACTTTGTCATTACCTTTGACATCAATACACACATGATATCAATCTTTAAAATCAATGACAACCCTTGCCAAAATAAAATAAAGGGTTTATTTGGGAAATTAAATGACATGAGTGCAATGTAACTTGAAGTCAATATTACTTATTTCAATCCTTAATATTTTTACTCTATTATAGAATATCTCACTAAGTTTAAAAACATGTTGAGACAATTGAAGGGAGTGGAAAAGATAAGAAAGATGAAGAGTGTGTGTACCTAATTCTATCTAAGTTTAAAAGTCCATTCTAAATATTTGTTTTATATATGTCTTAGGTGCCACATTTCAAATCCATTATTTGGATTTGTTTTGTGAAAGACTTACTAGGGAGGAATCCAATTTAAGTCTTCTACCTATAAAAAATCATTAGAAGCATCTAATCATAAGAGAAAGGGAAAATCAAGTAATAAATCAAACAACCCTCCTCCTCCATCTCAAAGTTCCGCTAACCCCAATAAAGTTAAACCCAATTCATCTTCCAAATATAAGAATAAGTCTAGCCGTTCATGCTCTTTTTGTGGGGGGACTGGTCCTAAAGAATAGAGGTTTTTTAAGATAATGCAAGACTTAGAGGATATAGTTAGAAAACATAAGATTTATATCTTCACTCCACCAAGTGAACATGGTAAAGCACTTAATGTTGTTGGGAGATCTCAATCACCTATTTCAGATAGTTAGGTCATAGATTTTGGTGATTCTCACCAAATGAATTCTTCTAAGGAGTATTTTTTATCCATTGGTTTGATTTATACTTCCAAAATTGAAATTGGATATATACATATTTAGGGTTATTACATCAATTATGTACTATATATCCCTAACATCACTACATATTTTATTTTTGTTTATCGAGTTTGTCATTCTAGTCAGGGTAACATACTGACTTTTACACAACAAGGGGATGAATTTCGAGCATTAATAGAGCATCACACACTTATTGAACAAGGTGTTATTAATCATAGTTATCAACTATATTATTTTCATGGCTTTTATGTTACTCCTCATATAGAGACATGTTTGGTCTCTCATGCAAATTTTGATAGTAATATTTGGCATGAGAGATTTAGACATCTTAATTATGTATAATTGAAGGAGTTGAGCACTGATAGTATTGGTTGATGGTCTTCATATAATTGCATGTATTGATGGAGTTTGCCCTGGTTGTGTAGAAGGGAAACAACACCAATTTTTTTTTCTTAAGGGTATGTCCAAAAGAGATTATTCACCACTTGAGTTTGTGCACAGTGATTTGATTGTCTTTCCCTAGTCCTTTCAATGGAGATAAATATGTAGTTAATTTTATTGATAAAATTTATAGGTTTATTTGGGTTTATTTTATAAAGTAAAAGATTGAAATTTTTTCACACTTCAAAGTATTTAAGGCTTTGTTCGAGAAACAATCTTCCAGTTTCAACAAGAAAATTCTTACTAATAACTAGGGGAATACCTCGATAGGGAGTTTTCTATTTTCTTGGTAGATCATGTTATTATTCACCAGAATTTTTACCCATGTACTCAACAATAGAATGGGTTATCATAAAGTAGGAAATGAAATTTTAAGGAGATGGCTAACCACATGATGCATTCATGGGATTTACCTCATAAATATTGGGCAAAAGTAGTTAATTGTGAAAATTGCATTAAGAATAACACAAAACATAGAGCACTCTATAATTTGAATCCAAGGGAGGCTTGGTCTAGAACCAAGATTGATGTCTCTTCTTTTAGAGGCTTTGGGAACTATGCTTGGGTTTTTATACCAAAGAATAAAAGGAAAGCATTGGATAAAAAGGGAAAACCCTTGATCTTTGTAGGGTATTGTGAGGACATGAGAGCTTATCACCTTTGGGATATTGATACTCATGATGTTCTTTTTCAAACACATTTATAGTTTGATGAAAACTTCAATTCTCATGATTCTTAATCTTATTATAGGGCCTTCTTCCTCTTCTTATTTTTTTTAATCCTCACCTTCTATTGAGGATTCATTATTTAAGGAGCTAGTTTAGGAGGCCCTTGAGGAGCTTATGGATGATGAGGATCATATTCCCATTGATGTTATCACTATGCTATTGTAGGTTCATACTATAGTTTTTGAGGTAAAACTTTTTATACAATATCTTCCAACCACTAGAAATCATCATGCACATTATATATTTACTAAAATTTTATTTTAGGAATTTTATAGGGATCCATAGTATTTTTCACATGCTCAAGGGATATAGGATGGGGATGATGAATGATAGATGAGTATTCTTATCTGATAAAGAATCATAATTTATATTTGTAATATCTTCCTAAGAGAAGAATGTTGTTTAGGTGCAAGTGGATATAATGCACCAAGTATGCAACTGATGGGTTCATTGATATGTATAAGGCACATCTTGTTGTAAAGGGTTTTTTTTAAGTCAAAGGTAATGATTACTCCAGGACTTTTTCACCCATTTCAAAGATGGATTTTGTTCACCTTGTACTTTCCCTTATTACATAAAATGGTTGTTTGGTGTACCAAATAGAAATGAAGAGTGGCTTCTTACATGGATATTTGTAGGAGGAAATCTATATGGAGTATCCTTCTAGGTTTGTTCATGATTCTTCTCTTGTTTTTTGACTTAGTAAGTATCTTTACGATCTCAAATATGCCCCTCAGGATTGGTATGAGAATATGATTTCATTTATTCTCTCTAATAGATTTGTTTTTTGTCACTCTAATTACACAGTATATATCCAACATGTTGGGTTGGACATTGTTATACTAGTCTTGAATATTGATGATCTACTTCTCAAAGGCAGCTCCTCTTCTCAGATTTTGGCTATTTAATAAGCACTTTTAGTGTATTTTTATATGATAAATTTTATTATTTTGTACTTATTCCTTGGTCTTCAAATATCTTTGTCAGATTCAAGGATTAATTTGAGTTAGAAAAATTACACCCTTGATTTTGTTTAATGTTTTGGCATGGCTGATTGCAAGACAAGTCCCTCTCTTTTTTAATATGGAGTCACTCTCACTTCTACTTGCACTACTTATCTTACTGATCATATATTATACATGTAGATGGTTGGAATTCTTATGTATTTGACCCATACTCACCTTAACATTTCATTTGCATTTGTGTTTATATCTAGGTTTATTCATGATACTTATGATAGTCATTAACATGTTGTTAAGAGTATTTTATGAAAACTATGAGGCACTACCAATTTTAATTAAACTAAACTAGGGGTTCTAATGATTTGGTCAATTTCACTAATTTAGATTGTTCAAGTTATCTTGATGATAGGCATTCCACTTATCACTCCATCTTTTATCTTGGTTCTCTAGTTACTTGGGCATGCAAGAAGTAGTATGCTATAAAACTCTCATCTATAAATGTTGAGTACAAGGCAATAATTACAATGAATTAGTAGGTTATTTATCTTAATTAGTTACTAATAGAGTTTAGATTAATGTTGTATTCACCCACTATAATTTTGTGTGATAACCAGAGTGTAATTTAGATATCTTACTGCCCAATTAAGCACCAACAAATAATGCACATATAAATATGCATGCACTTCATTTATCATCACATTTAGGTTGGAGTTATTTACTTGGAGTACATTCTAACTTAGTAATAGGTTGTCAAAATATTGATAAAGCCTTTTTCATCACCTCATTTCCTTGATTTATGTGGCATGCTTAGTGCTTCAAAAGTTAACCTTAGGGGGTGTTCTTGAGGACATCTTCCTTATTTATTTCATGGATATATATTTTACATGAGTACCTCTTTAATCCTTGTTTCCTAGACTTATATTGTGGATAGGACACTTTGTTTTCGGATATTTTTATCACCTAGATTCACTTGAGGGTTGGTGTTAGAGTATTTTCTCATGGTTACTAGGTTTTATATAGTTTTTTGTCTTTTCCTAGTTTTATCCTTTGTGAGGATTTATCCCACATTGGCTAGTTAGGTTTGCTTTTTGTTTTTAATTGACTACTTATGAAAGGTATTTACATTTTAATTCTATGTCTTATTCATTGGACATTCTATGGTTTACCTTGTCTTTACATTTTATCTCTTTGCAAGCTTATTGTGATGTTCTTATTGTCAATGCTTTAGACTCCTTGCTTGAAATGATCTTGTTCTCATTCCTATTAGCTACATTTGTAACCTTATAATATTTTGTATCCTTTTTCACTATGCATATCCCATATCCCACTCAAACCAACCAACATACATACCATATCATTTCATGCCATATGAAATAATATTTCCCAAATGAAACAGATCCCTCTCTTCTATGGGAACCATAATCACCATAAATTACAAGTGACGATATAAGACATGTATGGTATAATAAAATAAGAGTGTTTATTCACTAAAAATAATTTAACCCATGTTTCTAAATGTTTTATACCACCTAAACCCTAAGAAACCTTCTCTAGGTGAGTTTAAGACCCTAGTAAATGTTCATTAATTTAGTAAATGTGTTTATATTATGTAGTACATTAATTCATATTTAGATGAAAAAGAGATTGTGCTAGGCCCATAGAAAATCCTCCAGCATAAAAACTATTATTCTAACATAATCATTTTTTAATTCATAATAAAACATTGAGGATGAAAGTTCAAAAGCTAAATTTTATGATTGGGTGACCATATTAATTATATTTTCCTTTTAAATAATTTGAAATTTTGGTTAGACCTTCAAAAATAATAAAGGATTATAATAAATATTTATAATTTTAAATATTTCATCCTATGTCTCTCCCATCCCTTCTATCCTCCCTCCCCACCCTCTCTCTACACACATGCATGCATGGGCATGCGCATGCACGCGCATACCCACACACACACCTACCCACCCCCTGCCCCCCACCCCACACACACACACACATGCACACACACAATATTGTCATAAAAATTATATTTAAAAATGATGCCTATTTATCAAAGTTTGTAAATATTTAATCATAATAATATGTATGATTTACTTCCATATATGGGGTGGGGAAGGGTTTCAAGCATATGTCAAACCAACAAGACACCTACCTTTCTAAAATGTAGCTATTTATAATCCAAAGTTAGCTTACAATTGCCACTTCAATTGCATACATGTATATTTGATCACCATGCCTTTTATGATTTATATTTAAAATTGAAATGGGGTTATTCAATTTTAATATCAGAATTTTCCACTTGCTTTCATTTCATCAATTTGAATTTTCTACATAATGTTTTGGACTATTTTTTTCTATATTCTTAACTTTTTCTACTTCAATAAAAATTTTGGACAAATAGAATAGGTTTGTTAATGTGAATGAATTATCCTATATAATTTTGGAATCTATAGAGATAGAAACAACCCCCAAAATGTGGGTTATAACATTTTTAATGTTTATTGTTTTTAGGGTAAACTTGTGCTCACAATTAGGCACCATAGAATTTTAATTTCGTAACTAGGTATTATATAATTTTAGTTATACTATCTTATTAAATATTATGCAAGTGACTTATTCCTATTTGTTATACATTTATCTCTCAATTTTTTTCTTAGACATTAATTGTAAAACTAGTAAATTAATGGATATGTTGTTCCTAGTTATTTTGAACTATTGAAATCATTAACTATATGTTCTAGATTTTTCAATGATATATCTTTTATTTTTATTTTCTTTATGTATGGGAGTGTAACATATCACCTTAAAATATAAAATAAAATATAACTCACACAACCAAGAGTTTAAATATTTAGGTTTTCTTTCTTTGTCCTTTGGCATTAATTAAAGTGTTATTTTTACCATGGCTAAAGTGTCTCCTAATGAGGAATTGTTCATATTTTTATGATAAATTTTTAACCTCGCCTTCGTATTGGGTATTATTTAAACCTTTACAAATATATGAAAGTGACCTATAACTTTTTAGTTATATATTTTTGGTTATTGTTAATATATTATTAATTATTTTAATATGAATGAAAAAAACCTTTTGACATAGAAATAAATATTTTGTAATTTTGGCATAAATGTTCACTATGACCTCCATCTTGATTATAATTTATCTCATTGGAAATATGTTGACTATACCTAGAACTATTATTTTATACACATTTGATGATTCCCTATGAATGTTTCAAATTTTGAATTATAATAAAAATTAATCTTTTGATGTACGTCAAAAGATTCTTTTTCATTCTTTTGTAAATCTATAGAAAACCCATATAGGATAATCAAATGTGTATAAAATTATAATTATAGGTATCTTTAACATATTTAAAATGATATAAATTTAAATCAAAATGGAGTTCAAAGTAAAAAAGTTATGCCAAAATTATGAAAGATTCATTTTTTGTGAAAAAAGATTCTTTTTCTAATAATTTTAAAAATAATTAAAAATCTATGCAAAATTGCCAAAAAATTATAATAGGAAAGTTTTAGGTCTCTTAATATATTCCAAAATGTTCAAAGAATGCCTAAAATGGAGGTCATAGTGGAACATTAAGCTAAAATTACCTCAATTATGAGATGTTAGCCATGGTATAACCTTCTTTGTCCTTAGTTAAAATGTTACTTTTCCTAGAAATATTTAATATAATCTTTGTAAAGGTTTTTGAATGCTGAATTATAGAGGCATTAACCTATTATTTGTGTTTTTGTTTCAGTACATTTTTTGTGGTCCAATCAATGTGATAAGCCTCTCAATGACCTGTAATGCAACACTTTATCTGGGTGAGCATAAGAATTATATTGATACTATAGGAGTGGCGAGACTTGGTGGAGAAAATTCAATCATCAGATAATTTAGCTTGACTATTATATGAATTTGAATTTACGTTCATATAATGAGATACATGATTTCCTAATTTGTCTTAATACCATTTGATATCAAAATCTTGATGACTTTATATTTAATAGTAAACTTCTAAAATATATATGATGTTTAGGCTCTTATAGATAATAAAAACTATGTTTTCTATTTGAAAAATAACATGCAAAAAATTACCTTTAATGAAATATGTTATCCACTATTATGTTGCAATAACTATAAATGGGATCCATATAATAATTAAAATTTTCTTTGTGTTTATAGGATAATCACTCTCCCATAGACACAATTTAGCACATTACTCATACTTGACTCCCTTAGCACAACATCTTTATTGTGTTGAAAACTTATTACAAAGAATGTAATGCATACTTCAACTTTAAAACACAAAATTACCTTCATATTCCTATCACACTAAATTTAAATTATTACGACTCTCATAAAATACCTCTTGGATGGATATAACTCTATATTATGCTCTTAGTTATTTGTACTCATCTCTTACTTGCTTTCTCTAAAGTTAACCTCTCTTTCCTTTTAGCATCCCTTATTTGACACCCCTATATTTATGGGGTGTATATTCAAATTAATTTATCCCCACATAACATAAAAGAGTCTAAAAATTTTTAGTTTTCATGATTAAATTCCAAACTATCTGTAATGGCTTCCTTTACATTTTTAAAAACAAAGATAGTCACACATAAATGTCAAACAATAAATTTATACCTTTTCATAAAGATAAAACTATCATAAATCCTAAATAATAAAACAACAAGAATCTACAAAATTGTAATATACCCATGTGTTACTACATTGAAGAACCACTGTAGAGGATCTTAGATGATCAAGTTATTTTTAAGATTGAAATTTTTTTGTCAAAACTATGATAAATTTTATGTTGTAACTCAAAATGATATGAAATGTGAAACATGGATTTTGGTATTCATATAATTTATCCTCACCAAATTTAACCTAATAGTTTTTTACTACATTGAATAAACATCTTTCCATGTTTTGTATAATAAAGAGATCAATGACAAATACCAAAACTTGAATTACCATACAATTGTAACTCAAAATGAACTAAAAAACTACTTACACATTTCATTAGTCAATTATAATGACCTCATAAAATTTCACCTTCCAAATTACTGCTATGTTAAATAACCATCTTTCCAAGTGTTTGTGACTTAATAGTATGTAGACTAACAAAAGTGTACAAAAGATATCCACACTATTGCACAACAAATAAATAATTTTACAATATAATTTTTAGAGTTCACAATCTCATTCCAACAAAATTACATACACAACAAAAATAAAAACCTAATCTGATGCATGCCATTCTACTTTTAGTTAAGGCAGGATTGCGTGAAATCTTTGATGCTCTTACATCAGACACATGAGGATCATAAAATGTAAGATCCTACTCAAATATATGAAATAAATGTTATAATTATTTTTTTACCATGAATTGTAGTGACCATGACAGTCCATTACAACCTACTCATTACTTCATTTCATTTTCATTATTTATATTTATTTTCTAGTTTTCTCTTGTTTAATTCCAATGTGTATTTTTCATCTCCTCTCTACTTAATCCTCCCAATTTCATGGGGATACACCCCACATAATCCATAATCTTCTAATAAAGTATTATATCCTCCTTTATACTTCCAATTATGTGTTGAAACCCACCTTTGTCTAACCATCTCCACCAATATGTTTGTTCTTTCATCTTTCTCTCCATTGTGGGCTTAAACCTAGTGCTGACCGATCACCTCCTATTAAAGACTTCTTGGATTTATTTAGTCCCTATCCAATTTGATTATATATTATTACTTATATCACTTTTCTCCATTGGTATCTCCTCTTATCTTAGTGATTCCATCTCCTATATTTCCACCACCATATCACTTATGTACTTTCCATTTCTAAGTGTCTTGAAAGATTTTTTTATTCTTTCACTTTTTCACATAATTATACCAATATTCAAATAAATGACTCATTATAAATTGATTGAGTACATAATTATACATTTATATCTTGACCTTTTCACCTTCAAATCCCATTTACAATGCATCGTTTCTGTCCAACCCTGCATCTACACACTACATACACTCATAAATGAGTTTATAAACATGAGAATTTATAATATTCACTAGTGATTCCTCCATTTTCACACTATTATCTTGATTTCCACCAAATTTTGGCTCCTTAAAGCCTCCTCTTTTGTACCTAATTCTAAAAATATTACTCATTTATTCTTTGATAACTCCTCGTTACTTCAATTTACTCATTTAGAAACCAACTAATCTTTTTCTTCTTCTTTATTTCACGTTCCCTTTATATTAGGTATGGGTTTAATGTTATATCCTAATTTCATATCATCATTCCAAGTGAAAATAACCTTTCACTCTCATAATCAATAGGATAAAAGTGAACATCTTGACTCAAAAGAGTCTTTCCTTCAACATTTATATGGGTTTCTTCCACATATGCAACACCTATTTCATCCTTCAATCATCTTGGTAGAAACATATCAACCATATCTATGTCATTATTTAATGGACATTCACATTTAAAACACACATTAATGGAATCAAGAGTTCTCACAAACACTTTTTCCAACACTTCATCATACATTAAGGTCATGTTGTCCAAATCTTGTCTACTAATCACATTCTCCTCATAGCTTTCTCTCTCAAAATTGACTCCAAAAGTCCCATTTTTAATAGCCACAATAGTTATTCTCTCATCATGTGTGTGTGTGTGTGTGTGTGTGTGTGTGTGTGTGTGTGTGTGTGTGTGTGTGTGTGTGTTTTAAAACCATAATTTCATCATGTGCATTATCTTGAATTTATTCTACCTCTATTGTTTCCATCATAGCAACTTGAATCTCCTCATGCATATTCTCATCACTCAGATTTATTTTTTCCTTCAAGGAAACATGTATATCTATTCAGTTTTACTAAACCATTATACCATCCAAAATAGAAAATAAAAACACATTGCCTTCATTTTCCAAGGATTATTTTTCCTCTTCCCACTTATGGGATACAAAAAAATCCTTTCCATAATTAAAAAATGGGTCTCCTTCTTCCATTTCAACAACTATCACACCCATATCATCCTTCATGACGACTCTTTCTCCTATGGGACAATTTAAAATTTCCTCCATGTTATTTTTCTTAAAATCAGATTTAGAATTCTCACATAGAAACCTCACTCTCTTGTTGTATTTCAAGACAACCTTCTTCTCATCACTCATATCCTTATCTATGCTAATTCTCAAATTATAATCGAGGTTCTCACTTGGAAACATCCTTCTCCTATTTCCTTTCATGGAAATATTCTTCTTCTTATCTTGTATTTCAATCCTTAAGACATGAATCTTATTTATCCACTATTTACACAATGTTGGGTGCAAAAAATGACCCATCAACTTGAAAACCATATGTTCCCATATCCTTAACCTTTTTTCCCCTTTCCTTTACCTATTTGTTTGGAGTTCTCTACAATATATAGTTTCATGTTCACATAATTTAGTACATGCAATATTTATCCTCATGGGTTCCTAAATATTCTCATGTTCAAAATACACTTATAACTCCACTCCTCATTTGATAATCTTATTAGGGATCTCCTTGTAACATACCAAATCAAAATCACAAGTAGACTTACCTCTTTATTTCACCATGATCTTTATTGGTATCCTCATTTTTTATATATGGTCCTTTATCTAAGGCATTTATCCTAGCTTATAGGGATAATAACCTCATTATCATCTCTTCTTCTTCATCTTCACTCATCATAATAACATCTCCATTTTGTATAGTCTCCATCATTTACAATCTTGTTTCAAATTATTTTTCCATTTTTAATAAGTATTCTACTTATCATGCTGTTAATAATTTATGTGCCTTATCTCCTTGGCCAATAGGGTTCTAATTTTAAAATTAAATAGAATAAAAAAATATCTTCTCTCATTTACTCAATAATTTTAGTATTTCTCTCACACCTACAATAAACTCATCATCACTACTATGAAAACCTTTTTTTCACAATTTAAAACACAATCGACAAAATTATTTTTCACAACCTATAACCAACCCATAAAATATCCTTACACTCTCAACCAATAAATAAATACCTTACTCTAATAATAATTGTTACATGTACTATATAGGGTATTTACTTTAAGGATTTTATTTATCTCTATGTTGATAGTTTAATCGCTCACCCATGAGCACACATTAACATATTACATATAATTTTATCCCTTGATGAAACATCTTTATCACATTCAAAAACTTTTTACAAAAAACACAATGCACAATGATATTATCAAAAACAATTTATGTGGTAGGATTATTACATTACATAAAGAGTATTCAGACTCTCATAGAGTCCTTCTAGGACTAATAAAACTCTCTATTTTGATCTTCAAGAGTTATCCTCCTTTCTAACTCATTCTCTTTAATACTAAATTCTAGTTATTTTTAGTAACCCTTTTTTGACATCTCCAACTTCATGGGGTGTCTCTTTAACTTCCCTGATCTCCAAATAGTGAACAAGACTTTGGTAGCTTTTAGTTTTTAGGATTAAACACCAAATACTATCACATGTACCTCTAAAATAATAACATTCTACCTTAACATAAGTATAAAATTTGAATGTGGGATGAATAGTAAAACACTAGGTACCTCAAAATATCTAGGTTACCCATGTGCTACCACATTGAAGAATCACTTTGCAGTCTCCTAAATGCTAAAATGACATTTCATGTCAAATAAGAGTTGTCATAACTATCATAAAATTTGTATTATAATTTAAAAATATCTAAAATTTTATGTGCAAATATTAATATTCATAAACTATTACCTCAAAAAATTGCATCTTATATTTATATAATGCATTGAAAAATAATATTTTCAAGTGTGGTAGACTAAAGAGATTAATGCCATATTTCAAAACTTGTAGTAAATTAAAATTTTAAATTTAAATGATTTGAAATTTAACACACATATTTTACTATTAAATTACTATGACTTCAAAAAAAGTTACATTACATTTTGACGATGTGTTGAGTAACTATGTTACCAAGTGTCTATGACTTTACAATCTACATAACTAGCAGAAGTGTATGAAATATCTCTGCCCTTGGTCAAGAAGAAGGAATAATTTTATAATATAATTCGTATACGTTCAAATATCAGCATTATTATACCATAAAAATAATACAAAAATAAACCTAATATAGCACATGCCACCTTGTTTCTTGTTGATGCAAGATTGCATGAACCCTTGGATGTTCCTACACCATATTATCTTTGAAAAAAACATGATTATATCCTTAAATAATAGATATTTATCATCATGTTATTAAAATTTATTTTATAATAAAATTTATAATCAAGGATTGAAAATTATAAAAACTTATATCAAGATAACGTGATTCCAAAATTCTAATATAAAATAGATAAAATTGAAACATAAAATTAAAAAAGTGAAAAAAAATAATCTTATGTTAGGGTTTATTTGTTATGGTTTTTTAATGCATGGAGGATCGAAATAGGGTGTTCCAAGATAAAAATTGGAGTTTGGATCAACATATTTTAATTAATTCCTAGTTTTTAGATTACATTCTCCAAGTCGAAGCCCTCTCAATCAGACCTATTTGGGTTCAATTTCCACATATTTTGCTAAAATTTTGGCTTGATTCCTACCTCTCAACCATTAGAAACTCTTTGGGAGAGTTGATGGGCATATATATATATATATATATATATATATATATATATATATATATATATATATATATATATACTTCAAACTTCCATCATACTACCTTTGCACATATTATGGTTGATTAATATATTTCCTAGGATCTTCTAGTTATGATTAAGATAAAAGTGAAAGATCATTATTGGATCCAGACCCATGATTATAACAGGCTACCTTTCAAATGTTGAATGTGTTATGAGAATGGTCACATGGTTTTGTATTGTTTTAGATCCAAGTGAATAATGGATTCTTGCTATAGAAGTATGCCCTTCTCTCACAGTTTATAATATTTTCAACTAACACTCTAGATTTACCTATGAAAGCATTGAAAAAATATTCTATAAATGAACAAAATTTTATGACCCAAGACACACTTTTGGCACCTTCACATAATGATAAGGAGAGGTTTTCAAATTATAATAAATTTATAAGTAAAAAATTTGTTATTGAAAATGGAAAAATGGCATATTATGACCCCCCCCCCCCTCCTTGTGGGAATGGGATTAGAGATTCATAGGAAAAGGAAGATTGGTGAAGTCTGAGGGATGGACATAATTTTGGGTTTTTGATGCACTTGGAAGGAATGCAACCTATAAAACCCATTTGGGTTTGGCAGTAGGATATTTATGATCCTATTCTAATTATTCTTGGTATTTTTTACTACATTGGGGGAAAATTGGTCCACATTTTAGTTTTTACTAGTTGTCCTCTACGGAGGGTCTAATTTTTATTTCATTTCATGCTAATGAGATTTGTATTTCCATTTATTATATTTAATAAAATGGGTGAGGGACTCCCAATCCTCATTACCTATCAAAAATAAATATTATGCATTAATATTGTAAATATAGTATTAATAATTAATATTATTTATATTCTATTAAATCATTAGCCTCTACTAAGGCAGGGTATTATAAGTTTAACTTTCAAGTTAATTTATTTTTTATTCAAATAATGAAAAAGCTTAAAATATGTATTACTATTGATGCCTTAGATTGCAACCTCTAAAGGGAAGCTCAATGCTCTTCATCCATGTGACACAGTGGAGACATCCCTTTTATTTTGGGTTGTAAAAGTGAAGGATGAATCTCTAGATTAGGGGATAGCTCCCCTTGATGCACCTTAAGGCCCTAGATTTCCTAGTGCTAAAAATAAGGGGTAAAAATAAAGAAAAATAATAAAATCAAAACCTATGCTAAAGTGGTGATGCACCAAAATGTTTAGTCTACTCAGCTTTGACATACACTTTACACTAGAGATAAGAAAGCATACACTTCATTCAAATGAGAACCTTTCCTACATCAATGTTTCAATAGGGGGTCCTATGAAGATACAGGGAGGAAAAGCTACTAGAGGTGTTCTAAGAGACACTGTGGATAGCCTATTCACATGTGCCTAAACTCTATTCTAGACACTTCTTGTTGTCCTGCAAGAGAAGAACTCATAATACACTAGATATGATAGATTCAAACTATGAAAACATGAAAGAAAATGACTTGGCATAAGATTAAAACCAAAGACATATGCAAAAGTGTAAACTCAAATGGAGGTCAAATGCTATGTCTGATTCAAGGTAAATTCTTATAGGGCTTTGCCATATAAGCTGAGATATCTCTTCTCAAAATGAGAAATTACAATTATATAGAGCAAGTTACTAATAGAACAAGGAACAGAGACCCATGCTAGAGTCAAACACTTCTGAGATAAGAGACCATGTTATTATTTTATTCTTTAAACTACATATGGGAGAGCCATGTTGTAGTTTTCCAAGACACTACCCTTATTATCTTGGGCCTGTAAAAGCATGGGGTACTCCTTCTAGCAACTGACAAAGCCATCCCCAAGTTGTTGTGGTTAGACCATGCTCTCTTCAATGTTGGATAAAATTGGCTATGCATTAATGACTTGGCATGAAAACATAAGTTATGGATCTCTATAGTTTGACAACCAGTCTATTTTAATAGTTTTTGTTAGATATATTATACCTAAATATATTAATTCCCTTCGCTGAGTTTTCTATGCTACTTGTCTTGGTCTGAGTGGTCTTTAATTATGCCCTTTGAATTCATTAGCTACTAAAATTGTTCTACATTTTTGTCCTTTTATATTCTTTACTTTACCCATGTTTTGTCTCTTTCTTTCCTTCTCCGTTTTCACTCCTGTGGGCTTTTCCTTTAGTCCTTCAAATAAAATCTCTAAAGGATTTCCTTTGGACATTTTCTCTGAAGGATTTACTTTCATTTTCTTACCCTTTTCACTATGCTTCATTGACCTTCGGGATTTTTTTCAAGAATTTTCCTTCAGACCTTTTTTTGAACCAAATTCTCCATTTGTCTTTCTTTTACCTTTGGGCTTTGGCATTATTTCTTTTAGACAAAATGTTCGAAGGAATTCCTTCAGACATTTTATCTGAAGGAAATTCTCTCTTGGTAGTGGCTTTTCCTAAAGTGAAAGTTTCTTCAACCTTTTGTCTTCATCCCTTACTTCCTCCTAGTTCCCTCTACAAGGGCCATTTGAGCTATGAGGATACTCTTTGAGATTTTGAAAAATTTCCACTTCATCCCTTGAGTGCCCTCTACAAAGGCCATTACCTTCTAGAATTACCCTTATAGGAAAATTTAAGGGTCCTTTTTCCTACCTGGATGCCCTCTACAAGGGCACCTACCCTTTGGAAATCCTACAAATGACCCTTTGAAATAATTGAAGAGGTCCCCTTGCCAATGAAAATCCCTCCACAAGGGCACTTGATTCTAGACTTATCCTTCATCCTTTCTTCAATTATCCTTTAGAAAAGTGAAAAGTCCAATTTCTTTGCTTATGTTCCCTCTAAAGAAAATGTGTGCCTTTGGTGAGCTGTATAGACCAAATCAGGTCCTTCACTTGCTTTTAATTATAAAATCTAACAATTAATACAATTGCACAAACCCAAATTAAACTAGATAGACCATTTTGAATTTCTCATGAACTCTTACTTTGGGTTTTATGTCAGCTTTAACTCATAAAAGAAATAAGTAATGACACTTGGAAAACCAAATTTGGTCTGCCAAGACCAAATCAGGTTTTGAAAATGTATTTAATTATAAACCTTTATAAATAAAGACATTTTCAAAGTCTAAATTACATTGTAAGGACCAAATCAAGTTTATCAAGTATCTTGACTTATGAAAATTTCACAAGTCATTTGGAAAACCTGATTTGGTCTATGAAGACCAAATTAGATTTTGTAAGTGACTTAGCTTATGAAATTTTCACAAGTAATGTGGCTTGTAAAACCTAAAATGCACTATTATAGGTGAGGTAATTTCTCTTGACAAACCCGAAAGTCACTTGGCTAAGTAAATGAGGAAAACACTTAGATTTTTCTCAAGAATGGTCTGGTAGAGAACATTTTACACAAGTTAGCAGAGGGATGATCTATCAAAAACATGGATTTTATGAATATTTCAAATAAAAAAGAAGGGGGTTCCCAATTTTGGCTTGTAGGACCAAAAATTGGTCAGCACATTTGGTGAGTCACAGGGGGGGCATGCCTGTTATGCTAAAGAAGACTGGTAGCCTCAAAGTCCATTAGGCATGGATTTAGGATGCAACATGAAAAATTTATAAAAATCCTTCTAAAAACCTATGAACCAACAAAGCTTTACCTCAATAAACAAGTAAAAACAACACACAACAAGGCTAAAAACAATACACTTGTACAAATATCACTTAGGGAAAATAAAGACAATAGAGGGAAAACTACTATGTATAGCTAACTAGACATATTTGCCTCCCTCCTAGATCAAAGGTAAAACTTCTCAAGTCTCCTTCATGGAGAGAAAAATTATGGTGCCAGACACGTGACTGAATAGAATGGAGAATTGGTGACTTGTCCTTCTTTCTTGCCACCTTGATCAGCTTGTATCTGAGTGAATTAGGGTCAAACATGTCTCCAACATATATGTATTTACTTTACTCTTTGGAGACTACCTCATGCTGGCCCTTTATGCTAATATATCTCACCAAGAAATTAATGGATGCTAGCTCATCACCATAGGGCTCATTTATCTCATAGCCCCCTTGATTTGCATCATGGACTGACTTGTTCCCTTTTGCTTGATTGAGGAACATATCAAACTGATACTTTGGTTCATCTTGGCCTTCATGAAGAAGGGTGACTATTGTGATGTCTAAAATGAGACCAAAAACTACTTTCTCATCTTACGGGACATCATCTTCTTGCTCAAGGCTCTCTTATTCAAAACTTTCATCAAGATGGGAAGGCCTATCCTTTTTTTGCTAAAAAAAAGAGTCTCTAGTTGTTCAAAGACATGCTCTTGATTCTCCTCCAACTCAGGTTCTATGGCATGGTCATTCATCTCATCAAAGTAATAAATAAGTTCATCAAAAAAGGGGGGAGAGAGCTCACCATGCTTACATTCCTCATCATTCATTGTTGACAAATAAAGTTTATCAACATCATCTTCATATTATTAGAACATCTGTATGTATGCATGACCTATGTCTTCTCCATTGTTTATAATGTCTTCAAAAGGAGTGTCTATGATGATTTCCTCCTCATTTTCATCCATGAGAGCTTTTGGATTAGCCATGAAATTGATGCTCTCTTCTTCACTTTCCCCTTTCAAAATAGGTTCCTCCTTAAGAAGGGATGAAGTGGAAGGTTGATGGTTATGCTCATGTGGAAGAGAAGGCAAACCTTGAGCTAGAACCAAATGATTCTCTTCCTTCCATTTTTCCATCACTTCATCCACATCAGATGTGGCTTGATATCTCTCTTGGAGGGGTGTAAATGGGGTGTGTTCAGATGTAGGATCTTCTACTTGGTCTAAGCCATCCATCACATCTTGGCTGAGGAACCACATCCTGGACTCCAACTCTATAATTTGCTTAGTTATATTCTCTTAGAAGAGCCTTTCTTAGAGGTCAAAATCATCATCATGATGAGTAGGAGTAGCTTCATATTCTTCAAGGCTTCTATCAAAATTAATAGGCCTCTCCTCCTTTTTCCTACCCCATGATTCCATTTTTTTCTTCCAACTCATGACCTTGGGATTGGAACTCTTCCCTTGTGAATAGGCAAAAAATTTATCCTCTTCAAGGTCTTAATTTGGTTCACAATAGGCACTACTATGCTAAAATAATTTAGGAGGTTGAGGAAGACTAGGAAGGGTCTGCTTATGGATAGGAAGAGCTACTTCAAGAGAGACATGTTGCTTTCCAAAAGATATAGGGTGATTAAAATTAAAAGAGGGCCCACATTCTAAAGAATTAATAAATTTAGTCTCCATGAGAGGCTATTATAATGCCCTTTGTTGTTGGAAATCTAGATGCAAAGGATTAAGAGCATGAGTGATTAATGCACCAAATGAGCTAGAAGATTGGATTTGGTGACCAAGGGATATTTGGTAGAAAAGATTTGGCATACAAGAGGGGAATTTATTTTGAGTAGGAGGGGTATACTCTAGGATGGGAAAATGCATACAAGGCTAATTTCCTTAAATGAATTGGCTCCTCCATCTTGCTAGTTCTTCCTTCATGGATTTCAAGGCCTATGATTGCCTAAATAAAACACTCCTCTTCGTACGTAATCTCTTGATGATATGTATTTTGCTCAACTAATCTATCTATCTCCATCACTTAATTCTTAAACTCTATCATTATCTCCATTACACTAGGTGAAGGGCAACTAGAAGAGCTACTTGAGGTGATTCCATGAACAACCTGAGCTTGATTAAAACTATATGAAGGAACACAAGGCCCATGCTACTTAGTAATAGGATTATACATACCAAAGTGATTTATTGTTCGCACCAAGACTACTTAACCATCTAATTCAAATTAGAGTCACTATTGGAATTGATGAAAAGTCTCCAAAGGCTGGTTGGTTGAAGAACACACCAAAATTCTTCAAATCTTTAGATAAAAAACTTGTCGCACTAAGTCTGCAAAAAACTATTGACGTAGTGGATTTTACCCTCTGAAGGGAGGATCAGCTCTCTTCATCCATGTGACATAATGGATACATCACTCTTGTTATTGGTTGCAAACATGAGGGATGAATCTCTATATTAGGGGCTAGATCCCCTTAATGCACCTTGAGGCCTATATTTGTTACTACTAACAATAGGGGGATGAAAAGGGACATAAATACTAAAATCAAAACCTATGCTAAAGTGGTGATGCACCAAAATTTTTGGTCTACTTAGATTTGACATACACTTTACACTAGAGATAAGCAAGAATACACTTCATTCAAATGAGAATTTTTCCTGCATTAGTGTTTCAATAGGGGGTCTTATGAAGATATAGGGAAGAAGAACTACTAGAGGTGTTCTAAGACACACTATGGACAACCTATTCACATACACCTATAATCTATTCTAGATAATTCTTGTTGACCTACAAGAGAAGAACTCACAATACACTAGATATGTTGGATTCAAACTATGAAATCATGAAATAAAATGACTTGACACAAGATTAAAACCATATACATATGTAAAAGTGTAAAATCAAATGGAGGTAAAATTCTATGTCTGATTCAAGGTAAATTCCTACAGGGATTCACCATACATCCTGAGAGGTCTCTTCTCAAAATGAGAAGTTATAATTATATAGAGCAAGATGCTAACCGAATAAGGAAAGGAGACCCATGCTAGAGTCAAACACTTTTGAGACAAGAGAACATGTTGTTATCATATTCTTCAAACTATGTATGGGAGAGCCATAATGTATATGTCCAAGCTACTACCCTTGCTATCATAGGCTTGCAAAAGAATGGGGTACTCCTTCTTGCAACTGACAAATCCATCCCCAAGTTGTTGTGGTTGGATCATGCTCACTTTAATCTTGGGCATAACTGGCTATGCATTAATGGCTTAGCATGAAAACATGGGATATGGCTTTCTATAATTTTAAAACCAATCTATTTTATTGGTTTTTATTAGATATATTCTACCTAAACATATTAAATCCCTTGGCTAAGTCATCTATGCCACTTGTCTTGGTCTATGTGGTCTCTGATTCTTCCATTTGACTTCATAATCTACTAGAACTATTCTGCATTTTTGTCCTTTTTTAATCTTTACTTTGCCCATGTTTTATCTCTTCCTTGCCTTCTCCTTTTTCACTCCTATGGAATTTTACTTTTGTCCTTCGAATAAAATTTCTGAAGGATTTCCTCCATATGTTTTATCTGAAGGTTTTCTTTTCATTTTCTCACCCTTTGCAGTATGCTTCATCGGCTTTCAATCTTTTGTTCACGTGATTTCCTTTAGATAAAAAGTCTAAAGGAATTACTTTTAACCTTTGTCCAAAGGAAATTCTTTGTGTGTCTTTCTTCCACCTTCTGGCTTCGACGTCCCTTTCATTTAGATAAAATGTTTGAAAGAATTCCTTCGACCATTTTATCTGAAGGAAATTCTCTCTTGGCATTGGTTTTCTTTGAAGGGCAAGTGCCCTTTGGATTTTTATCTTTCTCCCTTGATTCCTCCTAGTGCTCTCCACAAGGGTCATCTAAGCTCTAAATATACCCTTTAGGCTTTTGAATAAGGTCCACTTCATTACTTGTGTGCCCTCTGCAAGGGCCATTAGCTCCCAAAATTACCCTTCAGGGAAAATATAAGGGTCCTTTTTCCTGCTTGGGTACCCTCCACAAGGGTACCTACCCTTCAAAAATCCTATAAATGACCCTTCAGAGGAAGTGAAGAGGTCCCCTTGCTGACAAAAAGCCCTCCATAAGGATTCTTGCTTCTAGACTTACCCTTCGGCCTTTCTTCAATTGTCCTTTAGAAAAGTTAAAAGTCCACTTTCTTTTTTTATGTGCCCTCCAAAGAAAATCCGTGCCTTTAGTGAGTTCAATAGACCAAATCAGGTCCTTCACTTACTTTTACTTATAAAATCCAACAAGTAATACACCTGCAGAAACCCAAATTGCACTGGATAGATCATTTTATACTTCTCATTAGTTCTTACTTTGGGTTTTATATCAACTTTAACTCATAAAATAAACAAGTAAAGACACTTAAAAAACCTAATTTGGTCTTCCAAGATCAAATTGGGTTTGTCAAGTGTCTTTACTTATAAACCTTTAAAAATAAAGACATTTTCAAAGTTCAAATTACATTGTAAGGACCAAATCAGGTTTATCAAGTTACTTGACTTATGAAAATTTCATAAGTAAAGTCATTTAGAAAACCTGATATGGTCTGTGAAGACCAAATCAATTTTTACAAGTGACTTAGCTTATGAACTTTTCATAAATAAAGTGGTTTGTAAAACCCAAAATGCACTGTTGTAAGTGAAGTAACTGCTCTTGATAAACCTAAAAAGCACTTGACTAAGCAAATGAGGAAAATACTTGGCTTTTTCTCAAGAAAGGTTTGGCAGAGAACAATTTGCACAAGGCACTAGAGGGATGTTCTAGTCAAAACATGGATTGGATGACTTTTGAAAATAAAAAAGGAGGGCGTGCCTAATTTTGGCTTGCAGGAACAAAAATTGGTCAACAATTACATTAACATTTATAAATTTTGTCAAAAAAATTTACACATTAGCTTTGAAATATTTTGTCAGTGTTATTTAAGCATATTCCTTAGATTTAATGTGGCATGAAATGCTTCTCACTTAATGGATACAAAAGTGGGATTAAAATGCCATGGACTTATAGTAAAGTACGAATTTTATGAGCAAAAAAAAGTATCAATTGTCCCCTATACAAATTTATTTCCCATTTAAAAAAAACCATTAACTTTAATTTTTTTTCTATAATTATAAATTGTGTGAGTTTTGAAGTAATATGTGCCAAATGTTATGTCCATAGTGACATTCTTGCCAATTATTTTGGCAAGTGTTTTGAGGAGAAGTTGGAGGCTACCAATGCTTGTAAAAACACAATTTTTTTTGGATATTTTTTTAATGATTGATTATTTCCTATCTCTTCTTATCATCTCACTCTTATTTTGGTAGTATCTTAGGCCACCTTCTAACATCTTGGAAGCTAAATCATAGTCATTTCTATGATAAGGAAGCTATATGTACGAGTTAAAAATATTACATTTAAAATAAAGTTTTTGGTTTTCATAATATAATTTTTTAATTCATTTCTAATTCCATCTATGTGAGAACATAAAGCTGCAACACATTATATGAAAAGTGCACTTTAATTTCAAGGGAAATGACATATTTTGTATGGGTTTTGTTTTATGTTTTGTATATGTGTTGGTAGTGTATATGGAAAGGGGTGTTTAAAAATGTATGTACATTATAACATTTTGGTTTTAGACATTCTTTCCCTATAAAATATTAACTCACCTAACCACATCTATATCTAATTCAATTTGATATTTTAATGATTAATAAAAATATTCTTAAATTAAGACATTTCATTGTAATTGAATATAAAGTTTGTGAAATTTAGATATAATTAACCCTCTCTTGTGATTATTTTAAAATTAAAATATGTACTTAAAATTAATTTAAATAAAACAAGTCTCAAACAAGGGTCAATATATAGCATGAAAGTTCATTTTGGGATAAACACACTCAGTTGCTCCTTTCCTGGACCATTATTCAATTTTATTAAATGGAATTTTTATATCATTTTTGACTAACCAAAGACTTAATTATAATAGATCACAATAATAAAGTCCAATATGAGGACACACACATAATTGACCAATTTTGTATTCCCAAATTGTTATTACACAAAATTTTAAAATGTGAGGCCCTAATGAGGATGGATTCAAGTAAAAAAGGTCAATTAATTCAATTTTAAAATCATGGCTCTAAAGTGGAAGTTTGGATATCATATTTTTCCTATTTTTTTTAGTGTAACATAGTTGTGAAGCTTTATTGGATATTTATATTATTAGTTAATATAAATCAAATGAAAATGCTAATGAAGGCATTAATCAATATTGTATATCATAAATGTAATATAGGCACTTAGAGATTGATGTTATTCACATTTTCTAAGTAGATTTTTAGACACCTAAATTTGGTCATTGATACTTTAGTAACATAAAATTTGATATACTTTGATACACGTAGATAATGCACATGTATTTTACCCTTGAGAACATTTTCTCTCTATTTTTCTACCCATCTACTAACTTATCCACCTATAATTTGTATATACATTTATTTAAGATCAGTTTTACTTATACAATAACATTTTTATAATCCAAGATAGAAATTCTCCATAATTCACATCATCATTTTTCACATCTATGAATGTACATGTCAACTCAAACAAAAATAGTTATTACTAGTGTCTTGATCTATCATCAGTGTCTAATTGCTCTAAATTGGTTTTTTTTAAATCAGAAAGTCCCCATTATGTCATTATAGACACATTTCACATATCAGTCATAGAGTGTAAATAATAAAGAATCACCTATAAATATAAATCACCCTTAAGTTTATTATTCACTTAAAAATATTAAATCGGTTAGCACTCTCTTAAAAAATTATATAAATGTATATACATATCGTAATGTTTGAAGTAGTAGCCCTCAAGAAGTTCTTACAACCAAATATAAATTAAAAAATTCCAAAGTTGCAAGGTTCACTATATTAAATATCAAAATATAGAATTATATTCTAGATTATTCATGATGTGTCACACACATTTAAGTGGGATATGTAAATCTAGTTTGAGTACTCATCAAAGTATTTAAATGTAATAAAATCTCAACCATTCAATGAAGAATGGCTAAGGTTTTCTAACCTAAAATAATAGCCACATTTTAAAGGAGTCTTGTGGTTCATAATGAAAAATTAGTGTCTTATTAAATTAATAGAAAACAAGTATTTAAACATAGGATTAGAAAAGTGCACACACACAACCAAATTAAAGGTGCACAAACAATGATTACAAATGTTTTAGACCCCCATTGTACATAATTATGTTGAAGGTAGAACCAAAAAATGAAAGTTCCTATAGGCATGTAACTTATTTAAAAAATCCATTAAAATATTTATCATTATTTTTTATTTGATAATTTGATGAAGCACATGCAAAGCATTTAAAGAGTACATGACATATTTTGGGAGTAACATGTAGGAATAATTAGTTAATTACATCGTTATGCTCTTATCTTGTCAATTCTAAATCAATTAATTGTGATCTCAAATAAACTTTTTAATTTAGATTATCATACTTATTTTTTTGATTTTCTATAATCTAAATTATTTTAAATATTCCATTATTTAATATATCAGAGGTGTAAAATAAGTAAGTTTTTTGGTGAACCCAATCATTTATTTGAATACAAAAATTAGAAATTTACATTTACATTAGGTTTTCAATTAAATTCATAGGCTTTGATTTTTAGGTCATGTTTCTAATTTTTAATTTTTTCATCAAAAACTCACCTTCTTTTTTGTCATAAATCTTAGTCTTCTTTCATGAACTTAGACATTTTATACTTTGGGGTTTCTATTTTTTTCTCTACAAACCCTCTTTTAGAGGTGTACCATAATTAGTTGCATCTTTTATTATCATAAGGTCATGATATATATTATTTATTGTTCATTTTATAATCTCAAAACCATACATAAAGACACATGGGCTAGATATATCATTGGCATACCATTCTTGTCAAAGTACCCGTTATGAAAGAGCATATTCATGATGGAAATATTGATTTGAATGCTAAAAATATATCTTTGTATGAATCTAATGGAGAACTATAACAAATACACATATGATTATAAGTAACACTAATAATTATTCTAGCGATAATAACAAAACCTAGGGTGTACAACATACACAAAAATAACGACATAGATCTTTATATACTCTAACCAATATGGTATTTAAGTAATTTTTTGAACTTCATCCAAATAATATTGAGAAAATCAAACAATGGTTTCTTATCAATTTTAGCATAAGTAGTTTACATTATAATTCAACTAAAGTCCATATGTCAATAATGCCCACCTCTAGAGAGCTTTCTATAGCCATCGATGAAACATTACAATTAATTTATTATAAAAATCAACCTACTATTTTACTACAAATGTTTCTTGACAAGAGCTCTCTAATTATACCATCCACTATCTATTGATACATTGTTCACTTATCAAATCAATTTGTAAATTTCATATAGTTACTAGACATGGAATGAAAACATGAGGGATTAATAGGGGCATAAAATGTGCTTGCTTAAAATATTTAGACCATGTTAGATAGAACATTTAATATTATGAGATAGGTTATATGATTCATGTGAGTCATGTTGAATAAATTGAGACATATTCACATGATTTTAACATAAGGTTTAGGTATTATACATGAATTTGATTAGCAACTAAGACATTCTATGATATTTGAGACAAGTTTTGACATTATAATAGTTTTGAGGGATAAATGGATCATATGGGGCATTTAATTTGTTTATATTTCACTCTTATATTTTCTTTATTGAGGAGTGGTGGAGAAAAATGGTTATATGTGATCACTCTGAGTCTATATCCATCTACAATGGGTGATATTTTCACATACATACCTAATTTAGTGATACAAATATATGTATAAACGTGATTGAAATGTCATATTTATAGTCAAATATGAATTTTAGGTTCTAAAATAACTTTATTTAATACTCGAGGTAAGGTGTTTGAGGCTACCATATTTATCAACATCTATCACAACCTTATCCATTGGAATTTGGGGAATTTACACTCCTCAACAAACATTTCTAAGCAATTACATATTCATAGGGCATGTTCACCCCTGATGATATTCTCTAATCAAGTTAAAAATTGAAAACCCTATTTGTGTAACATTATGTATATTAATTCTTTAATATTTTATTTACAAGATTTTTAATGATTCATATTATTTCATAGTTCTTATTATGGGAGGAAATTGAGTTATACATTTTTATTTTAGGTTTCACATGGAGTAAATGATATATTCTACTTGTACCTATAAACACCAAGTGTAGTTATCATAAATATCACACTAATTTATTTTATCAAATTCATTTAGCATTTCTAATATTATATTAAAATTGGGGCATCTATAGACACCTAAATTTAGTCTTTGACACTTTAAAAACTTCAAATTTGATATACATTAACACACTTTGATGATGTGCACATATTTGAATCTTGAGCATAATTTCCATCTATCCACCTATCCATATGCTATTTTGCACACATCTATCTAGAAAACATCTACATTTAGGATCAATCAATTTATGCAAGAATGCCTCAAAAATCCTAGACAAACATTCTCCATATTTCAGATCCTTAATTTTCACTTCTAGGACAATATCGATAAACCTAGACAATGTTAGTTATCACATGAGTATTTATTTAATGACAATATCCAAAATCCATCAACATATAATTTCTAATTGGGAAGTGACATTAGGCCATCTTATACATGTTTCATGGGTTGGTCATAACATAAAATTAATGAGGGGTCATCGATAAATATATATCATACCTAAGATTATTCTTCACTTGGTAAGTCTTTATAGCATTGATAAATCACCTAACACACACTTGCAACATTATCAAAATATATATACACATATCAAAATTTCAAATAGTATCCATAAAGTAGCTTATAGAGCTAAATCTAAACATGAAATGTCAAAGTTGCATGGTGCTAAGTATCAAAGATAAAAAGATAATTTTTCATTATAGATAGTTAATTATTTTGCAAACACACATAAGTGACAGAACTGGATATGGTTTGAGCCATATTTGGAGTACTAGAATGTAGGCAATGATCATCCATTCACTATAGAGTTATTAGGGTTATCTAACCCAAAATATTGATCCCATTTTAAGGTAAACTTGTGGACAATATAATAAAATTATGGTCTAGATGTAAGATATTTCAAACATGTGTTTAATGAACAATTTTATAAGTTCATGCATGTATAAAAAAATTTAGGATGAAGTCTCCCATAAGTTTCAAACATTCTCTACACATAGTGATGTTATTAGTAAATCCCCAAATTTTTAGTAAGTGTAGTTGTTTTAATTTTTTGATAACATCTAACTATTCTTTTTAGTTATTGTTTTTGATCTAAATAGTTGACAAAGTATATATGGAACATTTTTAGATTATGTGATATCTATGTGAATAATAAGCAGAACAAATTATCTAATTACATTATCCCTCTCTTGTCTTATCATTTCTCAATAAAATAGTTACAATATTAATTAACATTTTCAAGTCAAAGTATAATTTTTGTTTTTTTATTTTACAATATAAATTGGTACATAGATATTTATATTTTATATCTCTTAAATAAAAAAATTATAAAATATATAATTAAGATATCTCTACTAAATATAACTTCTCTTATTGGCATAAAAACAAGAGTTAAAAACACAACATATAAAATAATTATTTTATATATCGATATAGTTAAGATCTCTCTACTAATAACATCTCTTATTAGGGTAAAAATTAAGATTTGAGATAACATCTTGTACCAATATAATTAGTCTCCTAAATGAATGAGTGAAAAATATATCAATGGTCAAGTCATTAAAATATGAGGAAAATATCTTAATAGTGAATCCCCTAAAATTAAAAGAACCTCACAAAACATATGTATCAATATCTCACTACATTTGTGAAGTTTTGACACATGTCCTTATAGGTAGGTATGTGGGTGTCCAATTTAACATATACTTTCATCGATCAATAAATATTGAATATGTTAAAATAGACATAATAATGAATTTATGGTGTAAGACCTTTAGGTATGTCAGATGTAATTACAACCACTTCTACCAATAATAATATTGTGTACTTTACCTTTTTAAAATACTCTATTTTTCAATGCTCTACAAAATTCTTGGCTAAAGTTTAAAAAGGAATCAACTTCACAATTAATATTTATCTAAAAATAGTGGGCTTTGGCCTATTTAATTTATGAAATTCACTTATAATGCCTCCCAAATTATATGCCTGAGACTGAATAATCAAGACAAAATTGGAGGCAAGTTAAATGTCCCAAGGCATCTACAAGAATAATATGGATTTTAAAAGGATTTTATATATTTCACTTGGAACATAGTCCAATTAAATTGAGAGAGGAAATAAAATACATCAAAAAAAATATTATTTATATATGCATATAATTAATCATTTTTAAATAATTAAAGGAAAAAATACTTTGATAGTTGGAAGGATCTAAGTACACCATGGACACAAGAAAATTGGTGCCAAACGTAAACTTCTTCCACTCAATTTTTATAATGTAGAGGATATATTATTATTGTGTGTGTGTGTGTGCATGCGCATGCGCACACGTGCACGTGTGTGTGTGTGTGTGTGTGTGTGTGTGTGTGTGTGTGTGTGTGTGTGTGTGTGTGTGTGTGTGTGTGTGTGTGTGTGTGTGTGTGTGTGTGTGTGTGTGTGTGTGTGTGTGTGTGTGTGTGTGTGTGTGTGTGTGTGTGTGTGTGTGTGTGTGTGCGTGCACGCGCGCTTGTGTGTATGTGTGCGTATGTGTGCATGCATGTGTGTGTGTGTGTGTGTGTGTGTGTGTGTGTGTGTGTGTGTGTGTGTGTGTGTGTGTGTGTGTGTGTGTGTGTGTGTGTGTGTGTGTGTGTGTGTGTGTGTGTGTGTGTGTGTGTTCATAAATAAAATACAAATGTACCAAAAACATGAATATTTTTGTTTTTAATGAATAAATGTGGCTCAGTAAAAAAAATTGTGTGTGTGTGTGTGTGTTCATAAATAAAATATTATTATATGTGTGTGTGCGCGTGCATGTGTGTGTGTGTGCGTGTGTGTGTGTGTGTGTGTGTGTGTGTGTGTGTGTGTGTGTGTGTGTGTGTGTGTGTGTGTGTGTGTGTGTGTGTGTGTGTGTGTGTGTGTGTGTGTGTGTGTGTGTGTGTGTGTGTGTGTGTGTGTGTGTGTGTTTTTCATAAATAAAATACAAATGTACCTAAAACATGAATATTTTTGTTTTGAATGAATAAATTTGGTTCAGTAAAAGAATTTGTAATCTTTGAAACTAAATGTTTTAGCTCAAGTTTAAAATGAAATTCTCAGACCTCATTAGTAAACCCTACAACTTGATGCTTCTTAACCTCATTGGTGGAAGTTCCCTAGACTATGTTCAAATTCCTTTGTATATTTCAAAATACTTTGTTAGTCAATCAATAAATGATATATTGACTTTAACTCATCATAAGATTGGAAGTCCAACATGCACTACCTTTATACTTGCCAAGAGTAGAAATTTAGCCAGTTCCTCCCAACCTTTTTGATAGCCTTGGTATAAAGGTTAACTAATGTCATTCAAATTTTTTGTGTACATACATTAAAAATATCTCTCAAACATTATAAACTAGAAGTTTCCCTAAAGGAGCAATGAATGCCAAATTAGATGTAAGTTATTATTTATGTGAATTTGATGTTATGGTTTCTTTTGTTGTCTAATTTTTCATGTGGATTTTTTCTATATATTTTTTGATGTTAATCTCAGTGAGTATTGAATTCCCTCTTGTGCCATGGATCAATATATGCTGACACATGAAATGATCACACTTAGTCACTTTGTTATTAGCTACATTTTTATCCTATGTTTTATGGTTGTCTATGAATAAACATGATTTTGACACTTGGAAAAATATTATGATGAAATTTTATCATTGTGATACTATTATTGGCTCTTTGTCATTAACTCTTTGAGAAATTGGGATCTTGACACATGGAGTAATCTCACTAGCTTGATCAGTTTTGGGCCTTTGAAACATTTTCATTTATGTGAAGGCCCTAAATGAGTTCAATCATGACACATGCAGTGATATCATTTGAATAATTAGTCACTTAATTTATTATGAAGTTTTTTTTTGTAGTTAACAAAGTAACCATTAGAAGACAGATGACACTCATAATGACATGAGGGACAAGTTTGGTTGTCATGGTAGTAACCTGTAGATAGGTTGCAATGTTGTGTGGAATATATGGTAGTGATGTGGTAGATACATGGTATGTTTTCATATTTATAAGAGTTTTAAGTAGGTATAACTTATTGTCTTTTATTTTTATTCTTTGAGGAAGCATAATTAAAACACAGGAAAGGATACTTCTCAATCAAATGATTATAAGGTTCTCATGGCTTAGTTATTTATCCTGTAGGGCATGGATAAACATGAATGAGATACATGGAATAACCTTAATTAACCATGAATAAAAATGATCAAATGTGTTAAATATTTATCCTATGGGACATGAAAAATTGTGATCAAGTCACTTGGAATAATCCTATTCAATCGAATGATTGTGGATCCCCGAAGATGAAATTTTGATGAAAAATAGCTATATAAGAGTGGAATCCAAACACGTGGACAAATATCACTCAACCAGAGACTAATTAATATATAGAACTAGAAAACATTTGAGTTTATCATGTGTAATATAAAATTATGTAAACACCTGTATAGATATAGTGAGCCCACGAAGTCTTACACTTTAAAATAAGCATAAATAACTTTGGATAAACATATACCTAAATAGTCTTTGTAATGAAGTTGATATAAAATTATTTTTAACTCGACAATAATAAATTAAAACTAAAATTCTAGGTAATATGTCCAAACAAACATCTATTATTAATAATATCACATGATACAAGTGGCTCAATTAGTCCTAAATAACCATAATGTTTTGACACAAACTCACTTCCATGGAAACTAAACTACATAAGCTATAAGATAGATCACGAGACCTTAAAGTATTATCTCAATCTCATTAGTATTATAAAATTGATTCATATTGCACATCAAACATAGATCCATGCCACAATAAAATCAACTATCAAGATGTGTTTATCCAACCTTGATATTAGAAAATGCCAAGACAAATATGTCAGAATCATAAAAAATGTAATCCCATTTGTAATGTGTGAAGGCCATGTATGTCTAATAATAATCTTAAAATATGGTTTTATATAAAACTTGGGACCGGTCTCTCTCTCTCTCTCTCTCTCTCTCTCTCTCTCTCTCTCTCTCTCTCTCTCTCTCTCTCTCTCTCTCTCTCTCTCTCTCTCTCTCTCTCTCTCTCTCTCTCCTCTCTCTCTCTCTCTCTCCTCTCTCTCTCTCTCTCTCTCTCATGGCCTTTATAATAACATTCATTAAATTCTAATAACTCTCCTATAATTTATTTATATAAATTTAATTTAACATTTATATTTTATTATATATAATAAAACTGTAGTTATTAAATATTGTATACAATAAAATCATACTTGTAAAACATTGCAATACTTTCCCATATTCCAATTTAAAAATAAATAAACTTTCAAAATTAAACATTCAAATTTTCACCATTAATATGTATTTAATATTGTTGTTATAAATACATTGCAATATCTATATATTATATTTAGTTAATTCTTTTTTTTTAAATCATTTATATTTTGTAAACTTTTGGATGTTAATGTATCAATTTATATTTTACCCTTATTAATTTTGATATTTTATATGTTGCTTATAATATCAATCCATCTCTCATACCCTTGGCATTAATATTTATGATTTCTAATCACTTTTTCACATAAGAAGATTAAATATTTTATTTGTTCGTTCTAAAAACTTAAGCAACTACAAGGTTTTATATTTGTCACATTTAAAGTCAAATATTTATATAAAAGGATATATAGATTCAAATTTGGTGAAAATCACAAGATTTGTTTTCAATTTATTTAGCAGGTAGAGGAAATCATGATCCTTAGTACTCACAATCTAACAACAAAGTGGTCATGGTAATGACCATACTATTTGATGTGGTCAAGTTAATAGCATAAAAAGTTTTGAACATCTCTTCTCTTATTTTAATCTTCATTTGTGTGAATTTATTTAATATTTTAGACATATACCATTAAAATATTAAAGGTAAATTATTTTAGAGAGGACTTATTTAATTTTATTAAATAATGCACGTCCATTCAACATGCTTTCTGAAATTATATGAAATTATTTTTTTCCTATTATTTATTTGGAATATATAATTTATTTAAATACACCAATATACAAAATATTACTATTAAAATATGTTTTGAATATATAGAGTTTTTAATATTTAATTATGATTAGAGATCATACTACCTATCAGCATTTTATTTTCTACAAAATGGGTATTGGTCGCTAATTTTGCAGTGAATTATTGAGTTGTTTTTTAGATACAGCATTCAAATAATAATGTTTTATTATGAATTTTAGTTAAGTTTCATTTTAAAAAATTTGTTTCACTTATTAAAATAAATAATCATTGTAATCTATATTAAACATTAAATAGGAAGAAACCTTCTTTTTAGTGTCCCTCTTGGCTAAATTTGACCCTATGTCAAATTGGTCACCCCTATATATTTAGAAATTTAATGTGGTATTTTCATGGCCATTTCATACCCTATATGGTCCCTAAGATTCTTTATTTAACCTTGTTAACATTGTTTAAGGTTAGTTTAGAGAAGTTAATGTAATTTCATGTCGTGGTCATATATTGGTTAAGGGGTGTCATTGAGAGATAAAACATGGCCAAGTTGTGTCATAGGTTATTATGGGTTTATTAATTTTATGTCATAAATTATTTATCACAATGTTTCATAATTTTTTTTGAATGTACGAGTCCCATTTGCTAGCTCTAAGGTGGTGAAAATGAGTTAAAAAGTGACTTTGGATAATATTTGTGTTTTTAAAAGTTACCTAACTTAAAAATACCTACCATAAAAATTAAAAATGGTTTTTATTAGTTACTTAACTATCAAACATATCATAAGAATCAGATCAAAGTTAGATTCTTAATTTTAAATGGTAGTTTGAGGAGTTAAAAGAAGTTGTATGGACTCTTGAAGGCACTTAAAATTTAAAACAACTTCATAACATCCTTTGAAATTATAAATTTCATTAAAAATAGTCATAAAAAAATTTAAATATCCATATTTACATAATTTTCTCTCTCCTCCTCCATCATTCCATTCACAAGCTAGTGAAGGCAAGTTTTAATCAGATGGTACAAATCATAAAGGTACAATTGGGGGATGATATTTTTGAATAAAATTTGGAACCCTATGGGATTAAAATTTATGTAATTTATCATTGCATTGGTTCTCTTCTATTTATGGACAAATACTAAGAATCTAGACCTTTTTTGAAGGCTTAAAACCCCACGAGCTGAGTTTGGTGAAGCTCTAGTAGAAAGTGTGAGATCATGTATACTTGAAACCAATTGGATTGAGTTATAACATATATTTATATTCTTTAAAATCATTTACTTATTATTTTTGAAAGTGTGGATGGCCCTTTGGTAGATAATTTATCTTTTGTGTATTGTCTATATATGACTATCATTTTTTGTGTATCTGAGTTTTCCAGGTGGTTTTATGCATCAAAGAGATTATAAATGATAAAATAATCTAATAAAAATCAATTTATAACCACTTATCAACTAAAAATTCCATACAAAGGCTCAATAATGGTCACCTTTTCATTCACTCTTTGTCGATAATATTCTATACTTATATAACATAGGTGATTGGAATGGTTTTAGTATGTGTTTATAAGAAACGTGAAGTTATGTTTCATGTTTAATATTTTTGTGTATTATATATAATTTTATTCAATCATAACATTCATATTTATACCTTTCAAGGTTCTAAACACAAAAGATTGCAAAACAGTCCTTGGCAGGCTTGTAGGTCTACAGTTTTACAGAAATTTGTGTTGTCAAGATTAATAAAAGTTTCCCAAACTTGGATCACTATGATTATTAAATTAAATATGATGTAATTAATTCAATTATATATTTCAAATCATTTGAAACTATTAAATGTCATGGATAAAAGAATGAGCTACTAAGACTACTTCTAATATGCACCTACAGACTGTGTGCTTTGAGATAATGAACCCAAAGGTTTTAAGGATATTTTTAAAATAATTTAAAATTGTAAATATAGTGAAAATTAATTTTAATAAGTATTTATGGTTTCAAATTTCCATATTGGCTTTGAATACCAACTTCAAGGCCATTATACTCAATCAAACTACCCTAAAAACCACCTACAGTCTGTTGTACTGAAAGATGCCTTAATTGTGATATTGGAAAAGAACAAGAGTTTCAGTACTTTTAAGTTAGTCTCAAGGCATCCATAACATGATATATATATGGAGAGGAATGATATATATAATGGGAAACTCCCAAGAAAAAGTAATGCAAAGTTAATTGTTCAAATTATCACCTACAACCAATTAGGTGAGAAAATATGATATAGACATTGATGTTCATCAGTAAGGAACTTCAAGGAATTAACAGTGTCATCAATAAGAACAAATAAAAACCAATTGAAAAGTATTGAATTTTATTTTTAAGGATAATAAACACATACACATTTAGATCTCTAAAAAGGACCACCTACAACCATACTTTGTTAAGACTCTGCCTTCAGATAGTGACAGTGAAGCACAGAGGTTTTAGGTGGTTTGGACTAATTCATACATAATTTAAACATAATTATATAAGTTTTAAGATCCGATATGTTTCAATAATGACTCTTAGACCAGAAAACTACATACCATCTCAAATGAGTGCACACAGGCAATGAAATCACCTATAGGTTTATGAAAGTAACTCAAGGTCTCTCCAAAACATGAGGAAATGGTGTCTGTTTATGTGTTTTAAATGATAGGAAGGGAAATCAGGTAATCAATACATTGAGACCAAATCATTTATAGACAGGAGAAAAGAGGAAGATGACTAAAATAGGGGTCACATACCTACATATAATACACATACAATCAACCTTACTTGCTCATATAGAAGGTTATTCAGAATATATCAGCACTGAGATTAAATTAATTAAATATTATTGACATAATGTGAATTTCATTTTATCATACCCCCAAACTCAATCATCAATAAGTGAAACAAACTTGACAACCCTACACAAACCTAGTCATGTACATAGACCTACTAGGCAGTCTTGAAATGAGAATGGATAGTCAGTTATAGAGATGCTAGTTGAAGTGAATATTGTACATAGAGAACATTGATAATATGGTAATTAACATGATCACAAATTTCATGATTTTATAAACATATGAAAGTGAGGGAAAATAGGTATGATAGTCAACTAGGGTTAGACAGTCACTTAGGCTTGAGAATACTAGGTTTGAACAAGTAATATAGTCAGGGAGTTTGATGGAGAAAGGTGATAAGGTAGACATTATAAATAATTAATGATATTTCATAGACATCATTGAGGTGTTTTATGATCAAATCAAACTCAGGACATGCACCTATATAACTCATTCTTTCTTAGACCTCACATAATGGTTCCTATTATCCCAAGTGGCCAGATTCTCTTGATTGGTACAAAACACATTTGGTGCATAGCACCTTGGAATCCTATGATAATTTAGACACCTTGTTATACTTACATCCTATGGAATTAGTTGGGATTTTTAGTCCCTAAGATTTATGAATCATCTTTAAGAAGTTGAGGAACTTTTAGGATGCTTACGAGAACCATAAGGACCCAATGAGAGAGAAATCCATGTTAATTCCTTGAAATAGATTATAAAAGGTTTAAAATATCCAAAAATATGTTCAAGTTTCCCCTTTAGATCATCCCATGTTATTGGTTGATATAATACTATACAAAACTCTCTAAAATAGGCCTAAAATAAATGATTTTATCTATTTTAGAAATCCATATAATGAGTCAAATATTAAAATTTGTAATGGATGATTGGGATGATGTTTTATAAGTGAATCAAATGATAATTTTGGGTTTGGTACATTTAGGGATCCTGTATAATAATTTTTCACTCTCTTGGCAGGGAGGCCTAATTGAGGCCTAGTTAGGAGAGAGAAATGGTAGAGGAGGACATTTACACTCTCATCAAGAACATGAAAATGAATTTATAGATGTAAATCCATACTAGGTAATTAAATATGCCCTCAAATTATCAATACCTTATTTATTTTTCTCCACATAAGGAGGTTTGCATTATTTTAGGGTTATAAGGAATGAGGCCTAATTGAGGATTTTGGTAGAGAATAACTTGATGGGGATATTTTTAGACCTCAAATTGGATTTTTGAAGATCCAATATGCATTTAATATGCCATACATGATGTTTGGATGAGTTGTAGAAGAAAAATCCATGTTTTGACACTTGTGTGCAAACTAGACCTAAGGAGATGAAGAGTCCTCTAGTCACCTTGCAAGAAAAGAGAGAGATGTGTCAAATATAACATAGTGGGTCAATTTATAGGTGTCAAGAGAAGATCCAATATGTAGAATAAACTAATATAACCATCAAAAAGGTGACCTTTCTTTCAATATGTCAAGAAGAATAGAAGTTTCAAGAAGCTACTCTAGGTGCCAAACAAGGTTTTAAACTCCCATGCTACTTGGAGAATTAGATCCTATTCAAAGGAGCTACACATGTCATCTTAGACCTGTTATGGAAGATCCATAACTCCTCTCTTGTTTGTGACTCATATTACACTTGTCTATTGTCTCTCTCCTATGCCCTTCTTCACTTCTCTCTCACTTGTGCTATATATTAAGCCACTTATGGCTAATTTTGTATCCTCCACTCGAGTATAGACAATCCCTAATCATTTGTAAACTTTGAATAATAAATAATGATCTAGATTACCTTCTCCATGATTTGTTTTAATGTGTTTATTAATTATTTGATCTTGTTAAGTGATAGATTCTCTTCCTTACCATGTCCTTATTTAGATTCATATCCAGCTTTGAAAGTCTATTAGAGGTACCTTTAAGTGTTCTAATGAAGTGTTTCATGAGTTGTTTATTTTCTAGTGTTAAGTCAAGACCTTGTGCTTAGTCATCCTAGCTCAGGTTTACTTCATAAACCTCCATGATAAATATTAATGCAAGGGGAAAATTTGGATTAGTGTATGTGTAAGTTAGGCTTGTGTTTGAAGTGTACATGCAATTGGTTGGTAGTGGTCAAGTTATAACTATTACATCACCTCATTATTATAGGTTTACCTTATGTTTTCTCTTTCCATTTTCATCCAAATGAGTAAGTAGTAAAGTGATGAGAATTCAATACAAATCTAAGCAGCTATCCCTTTAATCTATATGTTTACCTCTCTTATAGGCAACCCACAGGCCTAGAGGTAATTCCATATTAAACTCAATTTGGATTAGGCTTGAACTACCACTCTAATGGTGAAGAATTGAATGACAATAGTTTTGGCATGCCTGATGGGACTTAAAGACCAAAAGATTGTAATAATTTTTGGTGTATTCTTTTAACCATCAACCTTTGGAGGCACTCAACAAACACCAGTGGTCACTCCTAATGTAATCAACTAGTTTTAGCAGCCTCAGCACTTATTATGAAAATAATTTTCTAATATCTTGTGTTTTCATTTGAATAATGAGGTTCATATGGCTGGATATGATGAAATTTTCTAATATACACCTTCTTATCATCCTTATCATCACCTTAATTATGTGTCTCAATAGTCCATTCAAAAAAAAAATCAGCCCTATGAGTCATGGGAATCTTATGGTCAGCCTACCCTCCCTTCATATGATCATGATGTTGATCAAAATCTCTATGAAGAAACCTATGAGTAAGGATATCAGTATCTCCATATCAACCACACCATATTTCCTAGCAGCCTTGTTGGGAAGAATCATATGATGCCTTTGATTGAAAAGTAAGATATAAGGCCTTAGAAGCTATAATTAGGTAATCTGATCAACCTATTAAAGATCATTATTCCAATTTTCCTCATACTTCAATCCCATCTCATGCAAAATAATTTTTCAAACTCATGCCAAATTTGCTAGATAATGAAGAGGAGATGAGAACATGGGATGAAGAACTTGATGTGATCCCTCTTCATCTCATTAAGTGTTTATGAGAGTCAATTCTAAATTTAATTAACATGTGGAGGTTGGTTGAATAGAAAACCTAATATGATATTAATGAGAAGTTATACATGGAAATATAATGTATCTAATGGTGTGTAAATATATTAGATAGGTTGTAAAATCAAGAAGTTGAGAGTCAACTTGTAGTTATTGAAGATCCTCAAGAAGGCTATGGAAAAATGAAAATATTGTTGAAGAAGATACCTCTTCCATTTCTCAAACCAACTTTTCATTTCTTGAGGAGCTCATTTAAGAAACCTCAATTCTAAATCCCATTCATGATCTATCCAACACACCTCATACTCCCTCTCCAACCCATGAACTTGTTCACCACCCTCCCACCTCATCCATTCTTGAAGGAAAACCCATCCTGTATGAGATAAGTGAAGAAGATAAATCCAATGTTGCAGTTGATAAAGAAGATAACTCAATTTTATATTAGAAATAACTTACTATAGAGACTCCCCTTAGTGAAGACAAGCTTAAATCCATCTTCTTGAGTGAAGAGAGATATGATTTTGTTGAGGTTACAGCTAGTATAGGTCATATTGGTAGAGTTGGGGTCTGATATTTTTTCCAAAGTTTGGGACCCCTATGGGATTATAATTTTTTGAATAGGTCATTGGATTTGTGCTCTTATCTTAATGAACAATCAGTAAGAAGTTAGAGTACTTTTTGAAGGCTTAAAACCCCATAGGTTGATTTTGGTGAAACTCCAGTGAAAAGTGTGATCTCATGGCTCCTTGAAACTCATTGTATAAATTTTTAATATGTATTTATATGAGACACACACATTAACTAATAGTTTTGGCATGTGTGGATGGCCCTTTGACAAGCAATTTCTATTTTGTGCACTGTTTGAAAATGACTATCATTTTCTACGTTTCTAAGTTTTCTAGGGGTTTTGATGCATCTGAGTGGTTCTTCATGGTCTTATACTCTCCTCATAATCCATTCATATTCTCTGATAAACTAAACATTATGTACAAAGTCTCAATAATGGTTAGTTTTTCATTCACTCTTTGTGGACTATGTTTTATATTTATATAGAAGACATGTTGGAATGGTTTTAGAATGTCTTTATAAGGAACTTTAAGTTGTGTTTCATGGTTAATATGTTTGTGTATTGGAGGTAATGTTTTGGAGTCATAACATTCATATTTGTACCTTTCAACATTTCAAACACAAAATATTGTAGAATAATCTTCTACAAGCCTATAAGCCTATAAATTTAGAGAAATTCATGTTGTAAATATTAATTAAATTTACCCAAACATGGATCGCTATGATGATTCAAGTCAAGATGAGCTCAGTAAATCAATAAGAGCTTTCAAATAATTTTAAACCATTGAAGGTGGTGGATAAAATGTTGGGTTTATGATCCAAGGTGTTTTATTTTAAATTAATTTTTACTTTAATTTTATTTTGTTAAATAATTTTTTGGTTCAAAAGAATGTTAGTTATATCCTGTACCCACCTGTAAAAATCTCTTAAAGCTTTTCACTTCTCTTTGTAAATTCATCCAAAAATAATACTTTATCAAACTTTGTCAAAAAGCTTTATTGCAAGATGTAATTTTATAATTTTCTCCATTGATAGTGGGCCAATAGTGGTATCAGATCCCAAGGGAGTGATGGAGAATTGAAGGTTAAAGACATTTGTTGTTAAGCATTCAGTTTATCTACGTATTCAAACATAAATGAATCTATATGATACATCCTAGTTTTGTATTCATTCTGAGTAATTGAAAATTATTTTTGAATACTATCAAACTTCAATTTTTATTTTTTATTTTTGTTTTTGACAAAACATTTAATTTGGATATTGGAAGCTAGAGAATACATTGAGAATAATAGTTATGTACACCAGTCATTGGCTTCTAAGAATTCTCTTTTCTCCTAAAACCTGTATGTGTGGTTTTTTTTAGAAATATTGATTTGATCTTTATGTATAATATAAACACAACATTACACAAGATGTAGAGAAAAAAATGTCATATTTTTCAATTACTGGTTGTGAAGGCACCATGACCACATGCATTCAGATCCTCACAAATTGATAGTGCTTCAATTTTTTTCATGTGGGCTCCAGAAGGTAGCGAGTTTATTTTTCATATAAGTTTTTGTAAATAACTGGTGTCAAGATTATTTCAACATAGATTAATAGCATATAATCCAAATCCCTACTGATATTTCTCTTTTTTGACATTGGAACTTGCTTTGGTAAACTACATGCTAGGGTGACGTTAGAAAACTCAAAACATTATATGCATCATTCGAAGAGAAAGAGACCTATATGGTATGGTAGAAGAAATATTTAAAGTTTTGGAATCCTAAATCTGGGCTCCATCAAAATCAAAAAGGTGCATTCAAAAGTTGAGTAAAATATTTTAATGTATAAGTAAGTTTTTTATTTTCACATCTAAAATAAGTCAGATTCATTTGCATATGTTAGCTTTCATCTAGGCAAGTTGGTTTAAGAGGAAACATTAATCAATTGTAAGGTGAATGGTCATAGGATCAATTCTCATACATATAACATTTTGTATGTAGACAGTTTAAAGAGAGAGTCTTTTAAAGAAATCATTAATTTTTAAAGGCATTTTGGTGGTCAAATTTAGAAATTTAACCAAACTTAGTATTTTAATCTTATCTTGTGTAAACAAAGTTTAATAAGTGGTGGAAGAATTAGAATCAAATTTCTCAATGATATAAGGGTTTAACTCATGTAAACATTTATGACACTTATTTTAACTTTTGTGAACGATCATTTTTTCATGGAAACGAGGTCATGTGACTAGGTGATATTCATGGTTTTTGACATTTTTGACACATTGGAATCATCAAATTTATATTTTGGATCCTCATTATGTGATTTTTATAACAAATTTATTGAATGTAATGTTCTAAATGTGCATTATGGTGGAATTTTACACCTTATCTTTGCAAAATTTATCCAAATATACTGTATACACCAAACTAAGATTGTAATAATGTGTCCCACCACTTGTGTTTTCAGTGATGATGGTGTTACATTTCAGCATTTATAAGTCCCTAAGGATTTGACATGATAAATAGATACAACTAGAGGTTGTAGTATCCATGCATGTTGGAGGATAATTTCCCATTACCAATTCACTATTCACTCAGAGTATGGGTTCACTACTAGGATATCAATTTTTTATTTATGTACTTTACTTTTAGTTTTGATTTTCTCTCATTACATTGATATGATTTATAATGATTAGACATATAAGTTTGAATTTGCCTTTATATGGCATAACTTCTCATCTCTTGCTTGATAGGGAAGATATTGCATAGTGGCCTTTGATCAGTTATTAGTGGTAGTATGAGTCAACATTAGATTTATTAGCATTTTGAGTGCTAAAAAAAGGCATGCATGTAATGTTGGTGATTGTTGGGCATCTGAGAGATGTGCCTTATAAAGTACTAGAGGATCACTTAGACAAGTTCTTGTGTGGAACCTTATGTGGGTCAATATAGTTGGCTTTGCTTAGGTTCTACTATAGTACAGTATGATGATCATAAGGGATGAGTAAGACATGATCTTATTCATTAATATTTTATGACATAACTTGTAGGATGGGATTCTATATGGATCAGCATCAGCATTGATTAGTACTAGGATGTACGGTGTGCTAGCTTGTAGATGTAGCAGGGATTTATTGATGATTTTATAGTCATAACTCCAGATATTTATCATATACCCCTTTGGATCAAAGGGGAGTTTGGTGGGTTTATGATCTGATGTCTTTTATTTTAAATTAGTTTTTAATTTAATATTATTTTGTTAGATAATTTGTTAGTTCATGAGAATGTCAGTTATATCACATAACTACCATAAAAATATTTTAAATATTCTCACCTCTTTTTGATTGGGTTCTAATATAGTATGATATGATGATCATAGGGTATGAGAAGGCCTTGATCATGTTCATCAATTTTTTGTGTCATAACTCTTAGGGTGGGATTCTATATGGAGTGACATCAGTTTTGATCAGCACCATGATGTATAATTTGTTAACTTACAGATGTAGTAAAGATTCATTAATGAATTCATAGTCATAGCTCTAGATCTTCATCATCTATACCCCTTTGGACCAAGGGGGAGTTTTTCAGATTTATGATCGAAGTTCTTTTATTTTAAATTAGTTTTCACTTTAATTTTAGTTTGTTAAACAATTTTTTGGTTCATGGGAATGTCATTTATATCTCGGAACCACCCATGAAAAGCTTTTAAATATTTTCAACTCTCTTTGTAAATTCATTCAAAAATAATACTTTATCAAACATTTTCATAGATATTTGTTTCAATATGTACTTTTCTAATTTCCTCCACTGATATAGGGCCAACTTAAAATACTAAGCTAACAAGACTGCTCCTAACATGCACCTACAGGTTGTGTGATTTGAGATAAACAAAACAAACATTTCTAGGATACTTTAAAAATGCCTTGAAATTGACAAGGTAGTGACAATGGATCCTAATAAGTATGAATAGTTTAAAAGTGCTATGTTAGCTTTGAATACCAAATTCAAGACCATTTTACTCAATCACGCTACCCCTTAACCACCTACAGTCAGTTATATTGAAAGATGCCTTAACAATGATAATAGAAAAGTATAGGAATTTTAAGACTTTCAAGAAATTCTAAATGAATTCATAACATGATATATATATGGAGAGTCATGATATAGTTAATGGGAAACTCTAAATAAAAAGTAATGCACACAATCAATTGTACAAATTATCACCAACAACCAACTAGGTGATAAAATATGTTTTACACATTGATGTTCATGACCAAAGAAGGTCAAGGGATTGAAAGTGTTTGAGGAAATCAATAAAAATAGAGGAAAATCCATTGAATAATATTGAATTTTGGTTTTCAAGTCTAAGAATCCCATTTATAATCAGAGCTCTCAAAAGGACCACCTACAACCATACATTGTTAAGACTTTACCTTGAGATAGTGATGGTAAAACATAGAGGTTTTAGTGGGTTTGGGAGGAGTCCCAAGTCAGTAAAACATCATGACAAAAGTTTAAATATCCTAAATGTTTTAATAAGGTCTATTATAATAGAAAACTTTAGACCATCTCAAATTCTTGCACCCAAGCACTTCAATCACCTTTAGGTTTACAAAAGTAACTTAAGGTATCTTCAAAACTTAAGGAAATGGTGTTTTTATATGTATTTTGAAGGATAATATGGGAACTCAATTCATCAATTCATTGATACCATTGGATATATAGACATGGGAACAAAGGAAAATAACTAAAATAGGGGTCATTCACCTACATGCAATACAAACACAATCAATCCTGCTCGCTCATTTTATAAGATTGCTTAGAATATATGAGTAATTAAATTAAAGTAAGTTAATATGATTCACATAATGTGAATTTAATGTTATCAGACCCTTAGACTCATGCTTCAAGAAGTGAAATAAACTTGATAACCCTGTACAGGCCTAGCCATGTACACAGACCTACTAAGCAGTCTTCAAAAGAATATGGATAGTCAGTTGGGGAGATACCAGATGAAGTGAAGATTGGACTTATAAAACCTCATAAATATGCTAATTAAAATAATCAAACCTTTCATGAGGTTATAAACATCTCATAGTGATGGAAAATAAGTATGATAGTTAGCTAGGGTTAGACAATCAGCTAAGCTTGAGAACCTTATGATTGAGAATGTAAGATTCTAAGTGAGTTTTATGGAGAAAGGTGAGAAGGCATACATTTTAAATAATTAAATGAGATGTCACATACCTCATTGATGTGTTTTATGATAAAATCAAACTCATTAAATGCACATATAGACCATATTCTTGATCAAACCTCATAGAATGCTTCCTACTAGCTCAAGAGGCTAGTTTCTCTTACTTTGTATAGAACTCACATGTCATATAGGACCTTGGGATCCTAGTATAATATATCCACCTTGGTATACTTCCATATTTTGGAATTAGTTGAAATATTTAATCCTGGGTTTTATTAATCATCCTTAAGAAGTTGAAGCACTTTCAAGCTGCTTAGGATAACTATAAGGACCTAATGAGAGATAAATCCTTTTTCATGCCTCAAAATGGATTAAAAAAACTTATAAACCACTCAAAACATGTTAAAAACTCCCCTTTGCATCATCCTATGTAATTGGTAGATACAATATTATACATAACTGTATGAAATCAACCTAATATGATATTTTTTTATTATTTTATAAGTCCATACAATGAATCAAATCTTTAAATTTGTCATGGAGGAGAGGGAGGATGTCTTATAAGTTAATCACATGATTATTTGGGTTTTGGCATGTATGGAGATCCTGCAAAATAATTTTTCACTCTCTTGGTAACGAGGCCTAATTGAGGCCTAGTTAGTAGAGAGAAAGGGCATAAAAGGACACATCCACTAACTATGAAAACATTAAATTAACTTAGAGATATGAGTCCATAATATATATAGTAATATTCCATTATATTCTCAATACATTCTATAATTTTATCCACACAAGGAAATTTGCATTAGTTTAGGACTATAATGAATGAGGCCTAGTTGAGGCTTTTGGTAGAGAATGACTTGTTGGGGATAGTTTGAGACCTCAAAATGAATTTTTTTAGGTAAACTATGGTATTAGTAGGACATAATTAAAATTTGGACAATCTTAAGAAGACAAATCCATGTTTTGACACTTGTGTGCAAAATAGGCCTAAGGAGATGAAGAGTCCTCTAGACACCTTGCAAGAAAATAGAGATGTGTCAAAAAAACCCTAATGGGTCAGTTGAAAGGTGTCAAGAGTATATCCAAGAAGTAGGATAAACTGATCTAACCGTCAATAATTCCACTTTTCCTTTAAAATTTTAAGAAGAGAAGTTTCAAGAAGCTAGTCAAGGTGTTAAATAATCATTTCAACTCCATGCCACTTAGAGAGTTAGAACATCTTTAGATAAGTTACACATGTCATCTTAGACATATTGAGGTATTGCTTTAACTAATCTGATGTTTTTAACTCCTATGACACTTCTCTAGCTTATCTCTCCTATGAGCTTCTTCTCTTCTCTCTCACCTCTCTTGTATATTGAGCCACTTGTGACTAAGTTTGTATCCTCTAATTGTGTACGGGGAAGCCTTTCTAATTTTCAGCCTTTGAAAAATAAATAATGAGCTTATTTACCTTCTCCATTATTTGTTTTAATTTATTTATTAACTAGTTGATCTTGCTAAGTGATAGATTTTATTCCTTACTATGTTGTCCTTGTTTGTATTCATGTTCTACATTGAAAGTCTATTATAGGTCTCTTGAAGTGTTCTGAAGTG
>JARHVA010008788.1:0-85000 GCA_037957365.1 Torreya grandis | reverse complement strand
CAAGTAGGCAGCAACAAAAGGGAGTTTCACTAGGGAAGGCATGGATTAGGAGCAAGAAACTATGGCTCTGAAGGAGCTGACTCAGGCCAGGATGGATAGAAGCTTCAGTGAGGTAGTAGGGAGAAATAGGTAGGGGCTAGATCCTAGGAAGGAGGTATATTCAGAATTTAACAAGACTCCAGGACCGTTTGACACAAGCTCAGCTGGGGGTTCACAAATTACCAAGATGAATGGCTACCTAGAGCATTGTAAGGAGAGACTGAAGCTCGTTATCCCATTCGATATGACTGTTGAAGATGTGGAGTATTACTCTAAGCATTCACTATACTACAAATTCTTGGGATTGTGCGTCTCTTTCCCTTTTTTAGAGAATTGGGCTAGACGTGTGTGGGAGCTAGAGGGTGAGATGGAGGTTACGCTTTTGGCCAATAACTTCTTCATGATCACATTCATATGTTTGGCTGATAGGAACAGGGTCTTTGAAGGTGGTCCTTATTTTTATAATCAAGTTGGGCTCTTTGTAAAACCTTGGCATGTTGGTTTTAATCCTACTGAGGAACTACCAAATAGAGTTCTAGTGTGGGTACGGTTACCCAGAATGCCTATTGAATGTTGCCGTGAGGATGCTCTTCAGATGATTGCTTCAATGCTAGGAAAACCTGTGTGGTCTTCTACACAAACATTAGGTAAGAAAATCTTGACTTTTGCTCAAATTTATGTGGAAATTGATTTAAGTAGGCCTTTATCAGACATGGTTGAGTTGTGTGCAGGTTCATACTCATGGGTATAGTAATTGGACTATGAGACACTCCTGTTCTGATGCTGATTGTGCCACGAGTATGGTCACCTAGTGCGAAGGTACCCAAAGGCAAAATTGGGTGATCAGTAGCCTTCACCCCTACCTCCATTGAGTATTGGTATTGGAGTGGACAAAGGGAAGAAGATTGGAGTGGATACTGGCAAGGATTCGAAAGGATTTATGCATGTTAAGACTCGAAGCCAAAATAGAGGACATAAGATGTCCCTACTGGAGCATCTGGAGGAGGATTCAGTTAATAGGTTTGGGTTCTAGATGAATTAGGCTAACAGGAGGATTACTCAAGCTTAATTAATGAAGAGCAAGTTGTGAGAGGGTCTGAAATGGCTGGAGATGTGCCCATGGAACAAGTAATGCGTCGTGCGGAAGCTGTCTTACCTATGATTATGGATGGATAGGTTGAGGAGCAAAAGGCTAGTGAATCAAATGCTGATATGGTTTAGGAAATCGGGGTTGAATCTCTTCCCACACAAATAGGGGTGATAGAGGTGGAGAAGAGAGGTAAGGCTCCTACTCACCTGGGAATTCTTTAGAGGGATGGGGAGAAAGGGGCTTTTGAAAAGAATGTTAAACTGGGAAGGAAGAAGGTCATGGAGAGGATATAGATGATTGGGGAATATTTGGTTGAGTCAGGGTCACTCAAAACCTTGGACTCCCACTTCTTGTCTCCTCCAAAATGATTGTTACTTCTTGGAATGTTAGGGGCTTAAACAACGGCACTAGACAAAAAGTTGTTCAGGATTTGATTAGGAATCATTGTCTAGATATTCTCTTTCTTCAAGAAACCAAGGTTTCAGTGGAGTATATGTTGAGTCTTACATGTAAATTATGGAGGCAAGGTTTATGTCAATGCATAGGGGCACAGGGTTATGTGGGAGGCGTGGCTTGTCTCTAGAACCCACGCAAGGTTTAGCCGATGTCCTAGATTGCCTTCAGATCTTCACTTTCTTTGGTCTCCTTATGCATTGAGTCAAGAGAGTACATCCTTCTTTCGAATGTCTATGCCCCCACTAATTACCAAGGTAAGCTTCATGTTTGGAATAACATCCACTTAGTTTGCAGGAGCTTTCCTTATCTACCATGGATTATGGTTGGTGACTTTAATGATATCTTGGATCTAACAGAAAAAAGAGGAGGTAATGCTAGATTGGAACCATCTTCCTCTTTGCTTTGAGACAAGATTTCAGAGCTCAACCTGGTGGATATTAAGCCTTGCCATGGGTGGTTCACCTGAAACAATAAGAGGATGGGAGACAACTCTATTGCTGAGAGTATTGATAGATTCATGACTTCTTGTTATTGGGTGGGCGGCTTATGGGCTTTGAGTTTTGAGATTCTTGATTGGAGAGGCTCGGACCACTGGCCAATTAAGCTTCACATTTCTTCAAATTATAGATAGAGAAAGTAGTCATTCAAATTTCAACTCATGTGGTTTAGGGACCAAGATCTATTTGGCTGAGTTACTGATTGGTGGAGAATTGGGAGGTTGGTTGTTGGTACAGCAATGTATACATTCACCAAGCTTCTCTAGTTTATGAAGTATCAGCTCAAAAGGTGGAATACTATGAGCTTTGGGAACATCTTTTAGGAAAAGAAAGAGGTGTAAAGGGAGTTGAATAATATTACCAGATTGATCAGAGAGGAGGGGCTATCCAAATTTTTGTTGAGAGAAGAAGCGAGGGCTGTTAAGAAGGTGGAGGAATGGGAGTTGAGGGAGGAGATCTTTTGGAAGTAGAAAGCTAGAGTCAAGTGGTTGCAGGAGGGTTACAAGAATACAACTTTCTTATTCAACTCAGTTAGAGCTAGGCAACATGGCAATATGATAACTTCTTTGGTAGCGGATAGCGGAGAGAATATCTCTTCCATGAGGGATATTTGTAATGAAGATGTGCAGTATTTTGCTTCTATTTTTAGAGAAAAAGGACAGAGGGGAATGGCTGCTGAGGATCAGATACTCACCTACATTCCCAATTTAGTTTCTCAAGAGATGAAGGGGTAGCTGATGCATCTAATTAACATAGAGGAGCTTAAAAATATTGTCTTCATGATGAAAAAAGGTAAGGTGCCAAGCCTAGATGGATTCCCAATTGAATTTTTTCAAAAATTTTGGGAAATTATCAAATTAGATATGTTGGCAGTGGTCCAAAAATCTTAGAATAGTAGGCAAATGCTTCGGGCCTTAAACTTAAATTTTTTGGCTCTCATTCCCAAGAGAGAGAGGGTTGATTGCCTAAGTCAATTTAGGCCTATTTCCCTCTGCAATATTATCTATAAAATTATATCACAGTTGATAGTTGAAAGACTAAAAAAGTGGTTGGGGGTGCTGATCTCATAGGAACAAAGCGACTTTGTGGAGGGGCATCAGATTTTGGATGGGATTGTGGTAGCTACTGAGGCTCTCCACTCCATGTCCAAGTTAAGGGAGAAGGTGATGTTCATGAAGCTGGACATGTCTAAGGCATATGACAGGGTTTGGTGGTCCTTTCTTCAGAAGGTTTTAGTAGCCTTTGGGTTCGAGGAAGATTGGATCAGGTGGGTTATGAGCTGTGTGAACTCAATTTCATTCTCTATTCTAGTTAATGGGGAGCACTCACACCTCTTCAAAGCCTCACGTGGCTTGTGGCAAGGAGATCCATTATCTCCCTACTTGTTTCTACTCCTGGCGGAAGGTATTGGATGGTTGATTAGGAAAAAAATGGGTGAAGGTGCTATCTAGGGATGGAGATGGGGAGGTGACCTTTTGGTTCTGCCTCATCTTCAGTTTGTGCATGATGTGGCATTGATGGGCATGGCTACTATGAGGGAGGCCACCAATATTCACAGTGGTTTAGATGCTTACTTGGTTGCCATGGGATAGGTAATTAATGAGGATAAGTCATCCATTTTTTCTTGAACACTCTCCCATCCATTCAGTGAAGAGTCGCTGATATTCTTCAATTCCAAATTGGTAGCCTTCTGATTCTTTATCTTGGTATCCCTATATCTGCTAGGAGATATTCCAAAGAATCATGGCAAGGGATCTTAAACAATTTTAGGAATAAGGTGAATCACTGGACCAATAGGTGGCTGTCTTTCACAGGTCGGGTACAACTGATCCAATCTGTGGTGCAAGCGCTTCCTCTATACAAGTGTATGCTTCAAGTGGTGCCAGTGAGTTTTGTTAAGGAACTTGACTCCTTGGAAAAATAGTTTTTATGGGCAAGTAACCTGTCCTCAATGAAGTAGAGCCTAATAAGGTGGGAGGTTGTTTGCAGCCCAAAAAGGTTTGGAGGTATGGGATTATGATAGTCTGTTTTGGTGGGTACGGCCCTAGCAGCAAAATTGTATTAGAGATGGTGTGTGGAACAAGATCATGTGTGGGCTAGGATCTTGTCACATAAGTATTTTTTTGGGGCCCCTATGAAAGATATCCCTAGATACAGTTTGTTAGGTAATGGATCGGTGATATGGGATACTCTAAAAAAAGGAGTTGCTTTGATCAAGAGAGGTATCTTTTGGATCTATAGGGGGTAATGAGGCACAATTTTGGCATGATTCGTGGGATGGTTTTCCCCCTATGGTTACCTAGTACCCACACCTAGAGGTTCTTGCATAGAGATTTAGTGAGGCAGGGTGGAATAAGGTGTGTGACTACAAATCTCTCCTTCATGGTCAGATGACAGAGGTGAGATGGAAGGATCCAGAGGAGTGGCTAATTGCTGGTATGGAGGCTAAATGCATTGAGCTACATAAGATCCTTGCTGGCTACTTCTACTACACACTCAGGGAGAGTGACTTTCTGGCATGGTCCCCTCATCCTAAGGGGAAATACATGGTCTCGTTGGGCTATCAGGAGCTGATATCACAGTAATGTGGAGGAGGTGAAGTTCCGTGGTGGAAAAGAGTTTGGAGCAGCTTTTCATGGCTGAAGTGTAATTGCTTAACATGGACATTGGCCTAGAATCGTTGCTTTCAGAGAATATTAGATGGAGAGGATTTGTTGGCCCTTCACGTTGTGTCTTGTGTAAGGGAGTGGAGGAGTCATCTCATTTATTTTTTAGTTGCCCCTTCACTCTTCATTTATGGCATGCTTGGTGGGATGCATGGAGGTGTCAATGCTTGCATGCCTCATCCCTAGTCAATTTTTGGTCCAGATTGGGCAAGCCACCTTCTACTACTCATTTCCTGCAAGAGGTGTGGTATGTTGGACCCATTTTTCTGTTGTGGTAAGTTTGGCTTGAGCTAAACCACAAAATTTTTAATGAGGAGAAGTTGGTGATTCACCAGGTATGGAGCAGAATTATTGGAATGATCTAGGAGACTGTGGGAGCTAAGAGTGAAATCATTTTACCTCTGGAGAAGGGGGATGTAGCATTGGCTGAAAGGTTAGGCATACAGAATATTTCTCCAGCCTCTGCTTGCGCCAGGCATGGTCAATGTGGGAAGCAAAAAATTTAGAGGAGTGGGAAATGGATGCCCCCTCCTAAAGGTTTTTTGAAAATTAACACTGATGGTTCTTCTAGAGGTAATTCTGTCCTAGCTAGGATAGGTGGGATTGGTAGGGATTCCTTCAGAACTGTTGTTTTTATTTTTCAGCTCACATGGGGGAGCAGACGGTTAACAAAATCGAAGGATTAGCTGTTATGTATGCCTTGAGGAGAGCTTATGAGTTAGGCTGGTGAAGGGTGAAGTGTGAAGCTGACTCACAAATTTTGATTAATATGCTCCAGGAGAGGAAGTTTAATGATGTGAGCTGGCAAATATCCTTGATAGTGCAGCAGATAGTTCAGATTAGTATGCTTATCAATTCCATGTCTTTTGCTCACATTCCAAGGGAATGGAATGGGGCGGTAGATTGCTTGGTGAAGTGGGTTTCTAAGTATATTGATGGACATAGGGTGGATGAATGGGTGATGTTGCCCAAGGAGGCGTGTCAGAAACTGGAAAGGATTCTTAGAGAGGATGGAGATGGTGTTGGAGTGTGATGGTTTTCGGTGATTATTTTCTTTGGTTTTTGGGGCTTTGGCATTTTTCTGGTTTTTAATCCTTTTTTGAATTTAATAAAGTTTTTACCCCCTTTTTATTTAAAAAAAACATAAGGAGATGACAAAAAAGTCAAAAATTCAAGTAGTGACAAAGCCAACTAGCTAAATACAAGAGAGAATACCAAATAATATAATCCTAGAAGCTTTATTATGAAAACCATAAATTGATAACATAAATCACATCCCAAATTAGTCCATAAGTGTAAGAATTAAGCACAACCATAGAAATTCTCAAGGAATGTAATAAAATCCCAACACTTGAAGACTCGGTCAGTAATTTATATAACTTCCTTCAAGCCCTAAGTCAAGACCACTAATACTATAAAAATTTATTTTAAATCTAAAACACATATCTCATTGATAAAATATTGATCAAATTATAATTTTTAAGTGCCTTAAGTATTTTTTAATTAATTTTATTCAAGATTCATAGGAATGACATAGAGGATATCTTGAACGATAGTTGTATGAGAAATAAATATCCTCAAGAAAAGGAATACTCTAAGGTTTGATCATAGTTGTAAGATAACTAAATATCCTAAAAAAGGAATGACATGGAAGATATCTTTAATTTAAAATGTTGATAGAAAAGATCGAATCACCTTGTACCAATAATTTACTTGAATTAGATTCAAGAATAGTTATAAAACCTCTAATAAGGGCTATAACTTTAACCAAATTATTTGAAGACCATGGAATGTTGAATGAAAATTAGGATATCACTTGTCCCATATTATCGTTGAAGATGATTCAACATCCAAAAATACTATGTTGCCTTTGGATGCCACATAAAATTTAGCTTGACATAATTGCCACTTAGGGGATTCCAAGAAGCCAATAACCTTTTATTGACTTGAGGAGGGAGGTTGAAGTTAGTTTTCAATAAGTAATAATTGAATAGAATATGACAATCCTCTATAGTGATTTTCTTTCTTGGTGGTGGTATTTTAGCCTTAAACCCCTCTTGAAGGAGTGTATCAATTTTTAGGGAATGAATTTTGTTAGAGAGGGACAGATTCTTGAAGACTCTATAGTTTCTTTCTTTACACAAGCACTTAATGATCAGGAATGAGGCCATAACCCAAATAATTCCAACTTGATCCCCTCTTTTTTTCTAGTTAATCAAAATATCATGAATATAACTTATTAAATGTAATTTAATAGTTAGTTTTATTTATAATAAAATAATTTAGGGATTGTAAACTTTAGTTATTATCAGTTCATATAAAATTAATTAATCAACCTTTAAATTTAGATTAATATTTTTTGTAATATTTTACTCATCATGAGTATTAATTATTATAAAGATATGTATTTCATGTATATTTACATCGATAAGTATTTTATAATGGTAGTTGGATGGTGATGTTACATTGTAATGTCCATGAAATATTAATAGAATAATGGAAGAATTTAAAATTGGAATCCATTTGACCATTATACAAAAGTTTTTTCTTATTAATTGAATAATTTGATCCAAAAAGTATAATATCTTGGGCATACAATGGATTTTGGAGACCTTTTATTCTACCAAAAAGTGTTTTTTTAGCTTTAAATTTTGGTGAATATAATTGATGGCATAAGAAACATACTTTAAAATAGATTTATTATGTTTATATCATGTCTTAAGGTGTCTTATATGGTATTAAATACTAAATAAAAAGCCATGTTAATCTTGATTTGTCATATTTAAGCCATTTGGAGGGTTTTCTAGCTTTCCTACCAAAATGACCATTTAAAAAATTTGATTTTTTGTTAATAGTTTTTATGTTTTTGGTATGTTTCAAGAGTCTAGGTCCTAAGGTAAGAATTTTATGTAGGGTACCTAGAACAACAAACATGCTCTGATACATGTTGTAAGGGAATCCAAGAACAAACACACCTGTTCTGATCCCACTTGTTAGGATCTTGCTCCTCAGAAAGAGCACAATATGATTACCAAATATAAGCAATTATAATATGCAAAAATAACCAAAAGCACAAGTAACTAGAATTCACCAATAGCACAAAATATGAGAGACAATACACTATCTTGTATTAACACTTTACAAAAAAGAATACAATAAAGAGCCGCCACACTCTTCCACCTTACAGAGACTTCCCACACCTCAAGTGTATAGTAATTCTTCTTCAAAACACTCTCCTACCAAAAACGGTCCCAACAACCAACTCACACACAGAATTGGTGTTCACCTCTCCAACTAGTCAGTAATAACCCTGCCAATACACCAAGCACTCTATAGTACTTCAAGTTGATCTCCCATGAACCTGCAACCTGCAATTCAACAGACCATACTTACACATGTATATCTCCTATGAGCTTGCAACAACTTTCAACTCAATGATCTTACAATGGAAGGAACTTCCTTGCCTTCCTTATCAGCTCATACTTTACAATACATGCCAATGGGTCTATAAATAGATCCCAGACTTAAATAATAACTTAGACTCTTAATTTAGACAATTATCCACACAGCTCAAGACTCTAACTGGCCTTTACATGCAAACACTTCATTCACTTAACTAATTTTTCAAGTAACAAATAGTTCTGGAACACACAGGCGACCGACGCTGGTCCCTGCTTGCCTAGTGCTGCCAACATCAGCTGACTTCTTGCCGTCACCGATTGCCTTCTGCACTGGTCATGACCGACGTCGGTCATGCTACCGACATTGATGCTTTTGGTTCTTTAGCAACCTTCAGTTTTCATCTGCAAAGTTGAAGCTTTTAGCTCCACACCCTAACAATCTCCCACTTGGAGATAAATAGCTGTAACCTATACCTGTACCTGTACCGTATCTAGTTTGTTCCCTTGGCTTTGTATCCCTCCTCAAGATCACTCTTGAAGACCAACCACCACACACCTTGTGATGAAACTCATGTCATCCAAATCACCTACCACATCCACATCTACAAACCATGTAGAAAATAACTTGAACCTGCATAGCATGTGCACCTGCTGCTGGTCCCTCTAACAATCCACTGAACTGCCCTTCAGTACTTCTCTCCTGGATTGGCTCCTAACTTGTGAAAACTCCCACTGCTTGGGAAAACTCAGGTTTAGTACATACCATGCACTTAACCTCATTATGTGAATCAAGACACCTATTCTGTGAACTGTCCAACCATCGGTGTGCTAACCAGTCTCACACAATCATCCTGAAACAAAGTCAACATATGACCTTCCATGTCTCTAGAACACACTCATGCCAAAGAATCTTGTTGCTCCTAGATTCCTCATGACACCCCTCTGAACTAGCTTTACCTTTAGTTTAGTAATACCCTGTATATGTAACCCTACAACAAACACATCATACAGTAATAGGATAATGTAGCTAATATTATCCAACCTGGTAAAGAGAAACACAATGATCAAACCTCCATTGCCCTGTAGCTTATACAAGACCATATACCCTGGCCTTCTATCTCACGTATCCATTTCCACTCTCCTTCATCCTATACATCCATTCATCTCTCAGTGCTTACTTCCAGCTGGCAACTCCATCCAAAACTCCTATTTGGTTCTCCTCCAAAGAATCACATCCTCATCCATGCCAAGCTCCCACTATTTCCTGGATCTACATGTTCTACTTCTTTAATAACTCCCTGGTCCTATACCATAAGTGAGCAACAAGTAGTGTAAAGAAGGGAAATGATGAATTTAAGAACTTACTTACGCCTTCAGTCCTCCATATGGGCACTTGAGACTCCTTGACAGCTTGCTGTCCACCCAAAATTCATCTCAGTGACCGATGCCAGTCACATCTTAGTCTGCACCCAACTGATGTTGGTTCCCTATGACTGCCTCCTTACCAACATCAGTTTCCCCTGGCCAACGCTGATAGTTATCTACCCTGAGTCACCAACATCAGGCTACACATAGCCGACGTCAGTCTTTGTCTAGACGATAATGCCAATTTTCCTATCGATGTTGGTCTCTGTGTTTTTCTAGTGAGAACTGACTTTTTCCCGCGAGCTCTTTTTGGATCAAATCCTTGTCCAAATCACCCTTGCTCTGCTCAAAATTCTTCTGCCCCTTGTGCTAAACTCTATCCATCACCTTCTCCTTGAAAACCAGGGCTTTTCTATTCTTGTCACTAACATCAGATTCCTCAAGAAACGTCACCTTCTTCTTTTGCATACAAAAATCACGATCCATGCCTTCCAAATCCGAAAGCATACCCTTTGACTCAAGAACATGCATCTCTTTCTTATTCATGTGACCAAGCATATTAAGCCACATCTTCAAATCTACAGCTGAAGTAGATAACCCAGAAAGAGAATCAGTAATACAAGTAGATAGATAAAGCGTACCTACTTTCTTACCTCTAGCTACAACAAGTGCACTCTTGGTAACCTTCCAAGAGTCCGCTGTGAGAGTTACTATGCAACCCTCATCACCCAAACTTCTAACAAAAATCAAATTCCACTACAGAACTGGGACATGCATGACCTCCTTTAACACCCATGTGTTACCCATCTACAATTTCAGCTTCACTTTCCCTTTGCCAACCATCTGACAAGGCTTACCATCCCCTACACAAATTTCTCCAAAGTCTCCTTGGACATACTCATGAAAAAATTCCCTATGTGGGGATGCATGAAAAGAGGCACCAAAATCTAAAACCCAAGATTCTACTTTATCCAAAGAACATACCAGAGCATCTTGTGCAATGTAATCCACAACATCTACTTCTTCTTCATGTCCTTCATGTTGATCTTCACCTGATCTACAATCTCTCTTTAAGTGCCCTTGCTTTCCACATTTCCAGCAGGTTATTCTGCCATACCTAGACTTGGATCTCTTGCCTATTTTGGACCTTGATCTCCCACACTCTATCTTCTCTCTTTGCCTTCCTCTGCCTTCAACACTCAAAGCATTTCCTGATGATTCACCTGTGTTTTTCCTACGTATTTCTTCATTCAAGATCACACTCACAACATCATCCACTTTTAAGACTTTTGAAGCAGACACAGTATTAGAAACTGCCATTACCAAATTCTCCCAACTTTCAGGTAATGAACACAAGATTAAGAGAGCTCTAATTTCATCATCAAAAACAATATTGACTGAACTTAATTGGTTTACCAAACCATGGAAATCACTAAGATGGCTATGAATAAATCCACCTTCAAACATTTGCAAATTAAATAAATGCTTCATAAGAAATACCTTATTTGAAGCTGAGGGTTTTTCATATAAATTTTCCAAAGATTCCATCAACTCTACCATTGTCTTACACTGTGATAAGCTGGAAATCACAGATGATGCAAGACTCAATCTTATAGATCCCAGAGCCTTTCGATCAAGAACCTCCCATTCTTCATCCTTCATATCTCAGTGTTTGCAATCAACCCCACCCAACGGTAAGTACAAACCTTTCTGATATAGATAATCTTCAATCTGCATCCTCCATAATTGGTAGTTCTTGCCATTAAACTTCTCCATTCGTAGCTTACTATCTTCTGCTATTGCTCAAATCCCACTCAAACAAAAACCCTGTGAGTAACCTGTAATCAAAACACACTAACCAGATCTGAACCAACCTGTTAGTATCCCAACCTAAAAGCTCTAATACCAATTGTAGGGTACCTAGAACAACAAACATGCTCTGATACCTGTTGTAAGGGAATCCAAGAACAAACACACCTATTCTGATCCCACTTGTTAGGATCTTGCTCCTCAGAAAGAGCACAATATGATTACCAAATATAAGCAATTATAATATGTGGAAATAACCAGAAGCACAAGTAACTAGAATTCACCAATAGCACAAAATATGAGAGACAATACACTATCTTGTATTAACACTTTACAGAAAAGAATACAATAAAGAACTGCCACACTCTTCCACCTTACAGAGACTTCCCACACCTCAAGTGTATAGTAATTCTTCTTCAAAACACTCTCCTACCAAAAACGGTCCCAACAACCAACTCACACATAGAATTGGTGTTCACCTCTCCAACTAGTCAGTAATAACCCTGCCAGTACACCAAGCACTCTATAGTACTTCAAGTTGATCTCCCATGAACCTGTAACCTGTAACCTGTAATTCAACAGACCATACTTACACATGTAGATCTCCTATGAGCTTGCAACAACCTGCAACTCAATGATCTTACAATGTAAGGAACTTCCTTGCCTTCTTTATCAGCTCATATTTTACAATACATGCCAATGGGTCTATAAATAGATCCCAGACTTAAATAATAACTTAGACTCTTAATTTAGACAATTATCCACACAGCTCAAGACTCTAACTAGCCTTTACATGTAAACACTTCATTCACTTAACTAATTGTTCATGTAACAAACAGTTTTGGAACACACAGGCGACCGACGCCAGTCCCTGCCTGCCTGGTGCTACCGACATCAGCCAACTTCCTGCCGTCGCCGATTGCCTTCTGCACTGGTCATGACTGATGTCGGTCATGCTGATGACGCCGGTGCTTCTGGTTCTTCAGTAACCTTCAATTTTCGTCTGCAAAGTTGAAGCTTTTAGCTCCACACCCTAACATTTTATGAGTTATAGTCTTATGTTCTAAGTGTTTATAATCCTCCACTTAATCTAGAATTGTCATAAGCACCATTTAGGTTGGTTCAATGTAGGAGGAAGGTAAAACTTAACATGTTCTAAGTTGATTTACAAATATTGAGATATTATATGGAACTAAATCAAGAACAAAACAAGTTTAGAATAGTTTTTACTAGTGATAAGAATTCTTGCCACAAGGAAAGGAGACTAAGAATGTATAAAAAAATGACAAAATCTTAACTGAAGGTGGTTGAAGGTGTAAGTTTATATGTATGCAAATATATGTGTGTAACTTTGCAGATATATAAATATAAAAGAACTTTTGTTGTGATATTGATGAAGTATAAATTTTTTATCTATGTAATAATCTATGATTGATGGTTCTATGATCTTATTTTTTGCTTTTTTGATGATTTGTAGCTTATAGAAGTCTGAAAATAGGTTTTCTACACTCCAAACATAGGGTTATAGTAAGAAAAGGGAGACTTTAAAAAGTTTGTAAGGTTTTTAAAGGTTAATGGTTAATTTATAGAGTAGTATGAAAAACTAAATATTTTTTTAAAATTCAACCTCTCAAGTTAGTTACAGACCTGTAAACTCTAAATCAAGATTTATGAGAATAAAAGTGGGAAATATTTAGTTTTTGTGATTGTAAAAAATTTAACTTGGGATTATTATAAAATTATTTAAGTATTTTTAAGAATTTAGAGGTCCATAAATCAATATAAAAGTGACTAAGTATAACAAACCTATAGAAAGTCAGAAAAAGAAGGTTTTAAGGCATGAAAACTCAGTTTTATCTTTAAAATTGGTTCAAATACTTTGAAAATTTATATACATAAAAAAACTTGATGTATATAAGAGTATCCAATAGGTTTAAATATATTATTATTATTATTAAAATTATAGTTATATCTGATAGAAAGTTTACCTACCTACAATTAGGCCTAAACAAGGTTAGATGTATAATTTTTTGATTTTCATGAAGTTTAAAGTATTAGAAAGTTTTGAATCTTTTTGTGTAAGTGCATAATTATGGATATTATATTTCAAAATGTTTTTAGGGTTTGAATATCATTATAAGTATAATACTAAAAAATAGTTTACAATCATATCAAGAAGGTCAAAATCTTCATTTATTGAATCTTGCATTTTCAATAAGAGAGCAGTTATATGTGTTGTCCCTGAAAAATATCACTCATTTTTGGGACAAAATTTGAACTATTTTGGTCCAAAAGACCAAAATCCTCTCTCCCCTTCTCAAAAAAATTTTTGGGCATTCAAATTCTTCATCATTCAAGCTTTTTCAGATTTCTACGGACTCTGTAGTCTTGAATCTATGGACTCTGTAGGCTTGAATCTATGGACTCAATTCTACGAAATTCAAAGGAAGGAATCTATAAAATCATTTCTACAGACTTCGTTAGTTTTATGGACTCATTTCTACGGACTCTATAGGTTTAAATCTATGAACTCTATAGATATGTTCTACAGACTCAACATGCTTGAAATCACTAGGTTCAATAGGTTCAAAGGCTTATACAGGCGAGTTCAATCAAAAGAACAAGTTTCCAACACTTAGTCATTTTCAGGATTGGTTCAACGCCTTGGTTCAACCAAAAGAGTTCATCGGCAAGCTTCTATGCAGTGTTTAAACCATTGAACCGTTGAACCTTGAACCATTTTGGTTCAACAGGTTCAATTGGTTATAAGGTTAAAACGTCATCAACAAGAGTTAAGCGCATTTTTCAAGGTTCAAATTTCAATGGCTTCAAGGTTCAATGGATTCAAAACACTTATCAAAGAGAAGAAGGCTTGAACCATTGAACCATTGAACTATTAAACCACTTTGGTTCAAAGTTTCAACATGTTGAAAGGTTCAATAGGTTCAGCGACCCTATGGTTCAACACAGTTTGGCTCAAAGCATTTGGTTCAAGCGGTCAAGTGAATGAATGGAATACAAGAGATTGAACTGATTGAACTGTTGAACCGTTGAACCAAAGTTGGTTCAATCGATCAGTTCAATCAGTAGGTTCAAAGGGCTGCCCCAAAGCCAAAGGAAAAAGAGTCTTTACAGAGGGCATTGAACCAAGATGATAACCCTTATGGAGGGTAGTGAACTAAGCTAAGTTCCCTTATGGAGGACAATGAGCAAAAGAGGACAAAGAAAATTCCTTCAAAAAAGTGAACCAAAGACAAACAGCCCTTGTGAAGGGCAGGCGAGGAGCAGATGAACCGTTGCAAAAGCCCAAAGGATAGTTCCATGCTTGAACAAGTCCTTGCAGAGAGCACAGTACTCTTTTAGGAAATCAAAGTGGAAAATTGACAAAGGCAAAGTGAAGGAATATTTCCTTCAGACAAATTGTCTGAATGAATTCCTCTAGCCTTTTTGTCTGAAGGAAAAGTCTGCCAAAATAGAAAACCCACTGAGGAAATAAAAGTTTGAAGGCCGCTCGAAAGATCTCAAATGTAGGTACCCTTACAGGAGGCTCTCACCAAGGAAAGTAGACCATCTCTCAAGACCCCAAAGGGCAAGTTCCCTCTGGGAAAGATCAAACCTCAAATTGCAAAAAAATGTGCCACGTGTCCCTTATAAAGTGCAACAGAAGCCACCACACGTCATCTACTGAGACACAATTTCTAGTAGCTTTCAAAGCAATGGAAGCTACCACGTGTCATCTACAAAGCTTAGTGGAGGCCACCCTTTGGCAACATCTATAGCTTCTTCCTTTTATTGAGTAAGGACTATGGTGGGTCCTAGGTGAGTGGCTAAACTCGAGCAAAATGTGCCACGTGTCATCATCTACATGAATCCAAAAGAGTCTTGAATGTTTCTACAGTGTTTATATGAGCTCAGCAAAAGCTACCATGTGTCATCCTCTGTGGGATTCTCAAAATACATCTAAAGCCTTTATAAGTTAAGTGGATGTTGCCACGTGTCCTCACCTATTCCACAATGAAAGCTGCCACATGTTGACACCCTCAAAGTGGCCAGAGCAAATGGAAAAGACATGAAGGAATGGATAAAGATGATGATAGGCCTGTAGCCATCAAATTTAGGGCAACCAAGTAGCCATTAGCTTTCAAATGATGACGGACCCAAACATGTCAAATTTGCACCAATGAAATAGCTATTGATCCTTGCAGGCTTAAGCACAGACCCTATGAAAGAATTCAGTGACTAGCCAAAGAGATAGCCTGAGAGCTCAGATCACACAGATAAGGGAAATCTACAGCTAAGAAAGGAGGAATGATGAAGAAGGATTAGAAATATCTGTGCATGGGATATGTTTCTAGAAGATGAAGCAGTCCACCAGGTGGACATCAGAGAGTGAAAATATTTAATGGCGCAGCCTATTTTCCTACATTGAGTAGAGTGAATAGTTTTGGACACATAAGGAAACACATCAAGTAGCCCATATTAAAAATTGATGCTCGATTCTAACATAGCCCATGGACATAATTTAAAATGCATTAAAATCATTAAATGCATCGTAACAAAACAATTTGATACAAAATGACCAAGTTTTTCTTGGAGCACTATATATTGGACTCTCTCTTATTGTTTTAGGGATCTCTTTTTGTTATCATAAATAAAACTCTGCCAAAATTCAAAGGCATTACTGAGACTTTGAGCTCATATTGTTGATCATATTTCATTATTTGAATAAGAAAACAAGTGACTTTTTAGACTTTGTGCTAGAATAGCTTGGTTTTTGGGGAAATTGTTCTTATGTCTATTTCCTTAATACATTTTTTGTCTATTTAATTGAATAAGCAGAATTAGTGAAAATAATCAAGAAGGTGTCCTGAAGCTAGCTGTGGAGAGACTTTGTGCCCCCATAATTTCCTTTAGTGTGTTTTCTTTCTATTCCATGTGTAAAAGATCTTGGGATGACTTTGTGAGCTCATTATCCTTCGTATTTTATTTCTATGTAAAGGACTTTGGGATGACTTTGTGCCCTCATTGTCCTTTGTATTTCACTCTTTGGCAGTTGAGGTGGAGACTTTGTGCTACATTTCATCCTAATGTGTTACTATGCTTTGTTACAATTACTTCTCACCACCCGAAAGGTTCCTTTTATCTATTGAACAACACTTCTGAAAGAAGAGGAGTGTCTTTTGTCATTTCATTAGGATTTCTCTTTTGATTTATGAATATCATCTCTAAAAAAAGAGAGATGGATGGTTTATCCTACCCCTAAGTGTTATTGTCTACTTATATATATAGTATATAGCTCCTACATATTTACAAGGAACCTCCCCTTGATGAGAGGAGAGATTTGTCCCCTTTTGATGTAGTAAACTTGCACATCTGGCTGACAAATTTCCCTATGTTGTGGTTGAAGAGACATATTTTTCTCATCAGTTTGTTGATTGACAAAATATTCACCTAACAGTTTTTGGTGACTCTGTTGGGGATTTACGTGTAATTTGAAGCCTCAAGTTTCATATTGAAGCTATCCCTATGCTTATCCATTATAGACTATGGTGACTCCTTTCTATGTCTTACCCATTATCATTATAGCCTTACCATCTCCCTTCACCTCCATGCCAACTGGGATAGAATGTGCAGTTTGAAGCCTCAGCTTTGCTGAAGCAGGGCCAGTTCTTTCCCATTTTTGTTTTACAATCTGGCAGATCCATAGTATATGTGAAGCTAAAGGGCTAAAGGTATTGTTGACCTTGTATTCAAGTTGGTACAACAAATTAATTTTGATCTGTTTCCTTCACCATCTCACCTCCAATGAACTATGAGCTTTCCTCCTACTAAAGTCAAGTCTCCATTACCGAGCAAAGCATCCATTTCTACTATTAATAAAGCTTTGTCAATACTTACCCCTCTGAGATTTGTTATTCCACCTTTCCATAGTCATACTATGGCAGTTCAAGGTCCTTGGGGTAATTCTTTTGGCCCACTCAATTTAACTCCACCTCTACATGAGTTGCCACGTACTTCAAAGAAAAATTTCCCCAAGTTTTATGGTGATGGGAAAGTTCATCCTAATGACCATATTGAAGCCTTCAGCATATCCTATGGCATAATAGGTGTGGAGTAGGAGGATGTAGCAGTCAAGCTGTTCATGGAAACTTTACAAGGTGCTGTTGCAAATTGGTTCTATCATCTCAGGCCCAGACTGTGACTGACTGGAACACCCTTAAAGCCAAATTTGAAGCCAGATTCAAGCCTGCAGAAGATGTGCATGCCCTACTAGCTCAACTCACACAAATGAAGAAGGAGCCTCATAAACCAATGAGATATTTCATAGCCAAGTTTGACAAGCTAAGGAATAGGATTCTTGTAATTGCTCAGCCTACACCTGAGAATCTCAAATGTTTTGTCATCAACTCTCAGCTGCCTGAAGTGAGTTTTTTGCTGAGACATGCTAGCCAAATAGACCTTGATGCAGCTTAGGATTTGGCCACTGAAGTGGAAGATGACCTTATCTTGGCAGTAAAAATAAGGAGAGATCCTAACATAAGTAAATCCTCTTCATCTTCTAAATATCCATCTACAAGTACCACTGATCTAATGGTGTAGAAGCTAGAAAATGAGTTGCTAGCTCTCAAAAAGCAAATGGAGCAAGGGATATCTTTAGCTCTTTTGTACAGAGATATGCCAAAAAGGACATTCCCCAATCAGTCATACCAAGGCAATGCTTCCAAAAGTCAAGGACAGCCAAATCAGCTTCCTCTCCCATAAGGGAAACTTGCCATTAAAGCACCCCCAACCAATTTAGTAGTTGGATATCTTGAAATAGAATCTGATTTCTCTTTTCAGCTTGAATTGAGCCAAGAAAATGATGTTGATCTCCTTGCAGAAGATCAAAAAGAATCAACTGGTGACTCTAACATTAGTTTCTTGAATTACTAGGATGAACCCAGAGGTAAAGGTGAAGCAGTTGAAAGATCATATGGTATATTCACCTGGTCCTAGAACTAGTCAGCCCAACAAGCTGATAAAGGAAAAATAGGGGAAAGTTCTTAGCCTATAATTTTGATTGCCAAACGAGGAACTTCTCTACCTTTCTAGCCAAAGGACAAAGTGAGTAATAAAATGGTAAGTACATCAAACATTTCTACATCTCCAACTTCAATTCCATAGACCAGTCCTCCCCCTCCTAAAAACTAGAAAGATGAACTACCTTCCTCTGTTCCTAATCCATTTTAGTCGTTTGACATAATCGACCATGTAAAGAAGACCAAAATTCAAATGTCTGAATTTGAATTCTTGCAATCTAATCTTGAGCAATTGGATAGGCTAGTTCAGTGTGTGAAGAATAATGTTGTCCCTGTAGGACAAGATGTTAAAAAAGTAACTCATGATCCCCCAAGGAACATTCCCATCCCAAACAATCTTGTCATTACTCCTCCAGCTACCCCTGGGAAAATATAACCTTTCTATGTTTCCCTATTGATAAATGGTCACAAATTGAGCAATTGCATCATAGATTCAGGTGCTTCAGACAATGTCATGCCCACCAAAGTGGTAGAATCTCTTGGAATCATGCTAACCAAAATCTTTGGGAGATGTCTCTCTATGGATAACAAACAAGTACCTCTGTTGGGACAAATCAAGGATGCCCAATTTGCATTTGCAGTATTCTCAGACAAAAAAATCAAGATGACAGTCCTGGTGGCCAATGTTCTAGCCTCATATGGCATTCTTCTGGGGCAAATTTTTTGTAAAGATGTTGGAGGAGAATTGAACATGGACCTATCTAAAGTGAGGATCCCTTTCAAAGGCATCATGCAGAGGTTGCCTCCTGAAAAGGAATCAAAATATGTTGTCACTTAGACATCAGCCCCTAAAGCTCAAATTCTATTTGAATCTTCAGACATGGGTAATTATTTCTTGACCATAGAGGATACTCATGTTTCAGCTGATAAAACTTTTGAAAATGGTAGTCTAAAAATTGGTCTAGATAGAATAGCAGACGATGTGAGAGAGCACAATGCAAGCACAGAAGAATTCCCCCTTCCAAGCAAGGAGAAATCTAAAGAAAGATCAATTTTTGATGATGTTTGGATCCTGGAATATGGTGGTAGCAATTCTTCTACCGGCTCAGAGGCTAGGATTGTGTTGATATCTCCTTAAGGAGATATTTTTCTTCTTCATATAAGTTGCAGTTCAACAACACCAATAACACGACTGAGTACGAATCTCTATTGCTTGGATTGAAGGCTACTCGAGATAAAGGCATCAAACTCCTTCATGCCAAAGGAGATGCTGAACTAGTGGTTTGTCAAGTAAAAAACTTGTATCAAACAAAAAATGAGAGATTATGCCACTACCGCAATCTAGTCTAGAACCAACTTGAAAGCTTTGATGCTTTCAACATCTCTACCATACCCAGGTAATTCAATGATCGAGCTGATGCATTAGCTATTTCAGCAACCCTCTTAGTTCCTCATTAGACTTAAAAGGAAACAATTACACTATTGAATTGATCTTTAGACCAAGTGTGCCCGATAATGCCAATCATTGGCAAGTGTTCAGTGTGATGAAGATCAAAGAGCTTAGAAAGAACAAGGAAGTGATGGGCAGAGAAAAAAACCAATGAACCAATTAAACCTTGAACCAAAAGAGTTTAAAGTTCAATGGTTCATAGGTTCAAGTAGTTTAAAGGTGGCCTTAAGCAAAGAGAGAAGAAACATGGATGATTCCAAAGGCAAGTTCAAATGAAAGTGATGGTTCAACCTAAGAGCAGGAAAGCGATTAAACCAAGGAGTCGAGAAGGCCGCCTGAATTGTTGAAACAGTCAACCAATGACATCATCATGGACATCAAATTTAAGGTAAGGGAATATCTATTGAAATCCAAATAAAATGTGGAACTTGAAGGAAGAACTGAGCAACTATCTAAAAAGATAGCCTATGATCTTAAATTCTAAGAAGAGAAAATACTAGAAAAGACAAAGCTAGAAAGGACAAAATCAAAAAGAGGGAAAAGCCCAAAATATCTACATAAAAGTTATTCTGGTAGCTAGAACAGTCTGCAGAATAGATTTTCAAGCTTACAAACATTGAGGGCGCAACCTATTAGTCTCCTTTAGAGTAAAGACAAAGTGGACAACTATGCAGACATCAGAGGGGATAGACCAGATGATCCAGACCTAAGAAAAGACATATTAGATGAATAGACACACCCTACTTAAGGTAATGCATTGTTTTAGGCATGGTCCCTCCAGATAGAATTGAAGGCATATTGAAGGCATTGACTGTAGAATGGGCCATCCCATGGGAGAGAGTGCCAAGCCTTGCTTGGTAGCTATATATTGTAATTTATTTTATTATTTTAAAGAGATCTTCCCATTACCAAAAGCAAAACTCTGCCTAAATTGAAAGGTGAATAATGAGACCTTGAGCTCAAATTATTTATCATATTTCTTTATTTGAATCAAAAAGCAAGTTACTTTTAGACTTTGTGCTATTATATCTTGTATCATTCTAAGTGATTGTTCTTATGTCTATTTCCTAAATGTATTCTTGTTTATGCAATTTAACAAGCAAAGCTAGTGGAAGTGATAAGGAAGGTGTCCTGAAGCCAGCTACGTTCAGACTTTGCACTGTCATAGTTGTCTTTAGTGTGTGTTTATTTTTTATTTCTATGTAAAGGACCTTGGGATGATTTTGTGCCCCCATTGTTCTTTGTATCTCACTCTTGGCCAGTTGAGGTGGAAACTTTGTGTTCTATTTCATGCTACTAGTTACTGGGTCCTTTTGTCACCTATTATCAGAAAGATTCTTATTGCCTACAAGAACAAGCATTTCTTAAAGAAGAGAAGTGTATTCTATTGATTTACTAGGATTTCTACTATCCAGGAAGGGATCTGGCTCTTGTCTGAATGTTACTTTTGAAAGAAGAGAAGTACCTTCACCAATCACCTAGGATTTCTCCTCTATATGTTAACATCATCTCTAAAAAAAAAGAGATGGATGGCTTATCCCACCCCTGTGTCTTACTTTCTACTGGGAACCTCCCCTTGATGAGAGGAGAGATTTGTCCCATGTTGATGTAGTAAAACTACACCCCTGGATGACCAATCTCCCTATGTTGTGGTGATAGTAACTATTTTGTTCACCAATTAGTTGGTCGACAAAATATTCACCCAACAGTTTTTTGTGACTCCATTGAGGATGAACGTGCAATCTGAAGCCCCAAGTTTTAGATTGAAGCAATCCCTACCCTTATCCATTATAGACTATGGCGACTCCATTCCATGTCTTACCCATTATCATTATAGCCTTACCATCTTACTCCACTTCTGTTATTTTATCTAGTCTGCAAAACTAGAGCTACTGGGAAACAGTGAGCAGTTTGAAGCCTCAAGCCTCAAACTAAAGTAGGGCCAGTCCTTTTCCATTTTTGTTCTACAAACTGGCCACTACACCCAGATTTGTTATCCCTATTTTTGATAATTAAATCATGGCAGTTCGAGGCCCCTGGGGTAACTCTTTTGGCCCACTCAACTTGACTCCACCTCTGCATGAACTTCCACACAATTCAAGAAAAAAAATTCCCAAATTATTTGGAGATGGGAGAGTTCACCTTGATGAATACATTGCAGCCTTCAGCATAGCCTATGGTGTGATAGGGGTGGAATTTAAGGATGTGGTAGTCAGGCTTTTTGTGGAGACCCTACAAGGTGATGTTGCAAAGTGGTTCTACCATATATAAGCTGGATCATTGACTGATTGGGATACACTCAAAGCCAAGTTTGAAGCCAAGTTCAAGCCTACAGAGGATGCACATGCTTTGCTATCCCAACTCACTCAGATGAAGAAGGAACCTCATGAGCCTATGAGGGATTTTATTGCTAGGTTCAACAATTTGAGGCATAGGATTTTGATGGTCACCCAACTAACACCTCTAAATCTCAAATGCTTCTTCATCAACTCACAACTACCTGAAGTGAGTTTTTTGTTGAGACGGGCTAGACACATAGACCTTGAGGCTACTCAAGACTTGTCTATTGAGCTAGAAGATGACCTTATCTTGGCAGGAAAGATAAGGAGAGATCCTAACAAAGGTAAACCCTCTTCATCTTCTGAATACTCACCCACAACCACCATTGACCCAATGGTACAAAAGCTAGCAAATGAATTACTAGCCTCAAAAAGGCAAATAGCACAAGGTATGTCTTTTGCTTCTCTATATAAATATATACCAAAGAGGACATTCCCTAATCAGCCATATCAAGGAAATATTGCCAGAAGTCAAGGGCAACCAAATCATCTTCCTCCCCCATAGAGGAACCTTGCCCTTGAAGCACCTCCAATCAACTCAGCAATTGGATATCTGGAAACAGAACATGTTTCCTATTTCCAACCTGAGTTCGAGCAAGAAAATGGTGTTGATCTCTTTAGGGAGGATCTAGAAGAATCAACTGGTGACTCCCACATTGGTTTCCTAAATTACCAGGATGAACCTAGAAGTGAAGGTGAAGCAGTTAAAGAATCACACGTAGTATTCACCTAGTCTGAGAATCAATCAGCCTAGCAAGCTGATAAAGAAAGAACAGAGGAATGAACTTAACCTACAATTCCAATTGCTAAGCGGGGAACCACTCTACCTTTCCAGTCAAAGGACCTAGTGATTGCCAAGAAGGTTAGTACATCAAACATCTCTGCACCTTCTACTTCAACTTCGTAGATCAGTCCTCCCCCTCCCAAAAACCAAAAGGATGAACTCCCATCCTCTCTTCCAAGTCCATCTCAGTCATTTGACATGATGGATCATGTCAAGAAATTTGAAATTCAAATGACTAAGTTTGAATCCTTGCAAGCCAATCTTGATCAGTGAAACATTGGTGAAGAGCTAGGTGTGGACCTGTCTGAGGCAAACATTGTGGTCACCCAAATGTTAGCCCCTACTACTCAAATTCTATTTAATCCTTCAAGTAGGGGTAATTACTTCATGACCATAGAGGATGCTCATGTCTCAGCTGATGAAATTCTTGTAGGTGGCAATCCAAGATTTGATCCAAACAAGGCATCAAAAGAATTAGTAGGGCGCAGTACAAATCAAGAAGGATCTTTCATCTCCAATAAAGAGAAATCTGATAGAAGATCAGCTTTTGATGATGCTTGGATCTTAGAATTCGATGGTAGCAATTCTTCCACAGCTAGATGTGGATCTCTATTGCTTAGATTGAAGACTGCTCAAGATGAAGAGATCAAACTCCTTCACACCAAAGGAGATGTTGAGCTGATGGTTTGTCAAGGGTTTGATCTAACAATCAAAGCATATGTTGGACTAGACTAATAGAACAACAAGCTATGGTGGTGGACCATACTGCTATACTCCAAAGTCAATAAAAGGAACTCTTCACCAAGAGAGCAAGGAGTTATGGTTTTTAATTTGAAGACCACGTCCTGCCATGGGGCAAGAAGAAGAAAGACCCAAGAGGAAAACACAAAAAATTGGTTTCTTGGTGGAGAGTTCCATTTGCCCAGTACCATTTCTAGGGACAAAATGGATTCTTGTTGGTTTATCAGGATGGCACACCATTTTCATTATCTCTTAATGGGTGGCATCTGAAATGCTTCAAATCTTGAGGCATCAGATAAGATCAGCTGTACATATGTATATTTGTATAGTCTTTAGTTCTATTTTATGGTTTTTGTTTTTGTTTTTAGCACTTTTCTTTTTGGGTAGCATGACTCCGTAGCCCAATGGCACACTTCAAGGCATTGGAGATTTTGGTTTCTACTCTGCTCAGCTGTTCCAAGTTCTCATTTGAAGGAAGTTCCCCAACTAGAGCCAGTTATTGTCCCTTCCAAAAATATCATTCATTTTTTGAAAAACATTTAAAATATTTTGGTCCTACAGACCAAAATCCTCTCTTTCCCTTTCAAAAATTGTTTTGAGCATCCAGGTTCTTCATTTTTCAAAGCTTTCTTAGAAATGTATGGACTCTATAGGCTTGAATCTATGGACACTGTAGGAAGAAATATATGGACTCTGGAGGCTTAAAACTATGGACTCTATAGGCTCATTTATGGACTCTTTCAAGGCTTGAGAGAAAAATTAGAGAAAACTATAGACTCAATTCTATGAAATTCACAGGTTGATTTTTACAGACTCTACAGGAAACAAGCAAGCTCTCAACACTTAGGCAATTTCAAGGTTGGTTCAAGGACAAGGTTCAACCAAAATGTCCATAAGAAAGCTTCTAAGAAAAGATTGAACCATTGAACCATTGAACCTTGAACCTTTTGGTTTAAGGGTCCAATGGGTTCAAGGTTCAATGCTGTCAGCAAGAGTTGGCACTTCGGCAAAGGTTCAACAAGTTCAACTGCTTCTAGGTTCAATGGCTTCAAAACACTTATCAAAGAGAAGAAGGCTTGAACCATTGAACTGTTGAACCATTAAACCACTTTGGTTCAAAGGTTCAACCAGTGCAATGAAGATCAAAGAGCTTAGAAAGAACAAGGAAGTGATGGGCAGAGAAAAAAACTAATGAATTGATTGAACCTTGAACCAAAAGAGTTCAAAGTTCAATGGTTCACAGGTTCGAGTAGTTCAAAGGCGGCCTCAAGCAAAGAGAGAAGCAACATGGATGATTCCAAAGGCAAGTTCAAATGAAAGTGATGGTTCAACCAAGGAGCAAAAAATTTATTGAACCAATAAAGCAATTGAACTAAGGAGCTGAGAAGACCGCCTGAACTGTTGAAACAGTCAACCAATGACTTTCCCGTGGACGTCAAACTTAAGGTAAGGTAATATCTGTTAAAATTCAAATAAAGCATGAAACTTGAAGGAAGAACCAAGAAACTAACTGAAAAGATAGCCTAGGAGCTTAAATTCTAGGAAGAGATAAAGCTAGAAAGGATGAAAGCAAAAAGAGGAAAAAGCCTAAAATATCTACATAAAAGTTATTTAGGTAGCTGGAACAGTCTATAAAATAGATTTTTGAGCTTGAAAACATTGAGGGCATGACCTGTTAGTCTCATTTGGAGTAAAGACAAAATGGACAGCTGTGCAGATGTTAAAGGGGATAGACCAGATGATCCAGACCCAGGAAAAGACATATTAGATGAATAGACATGCCCTAGTTCAGGCAATGCACTATTCTAGGCATGGTCCCTCCAAACAGAACTGAAGGCACATTGAAGGCATTGACTACAGCATGGGTCATCCCATGGGAGAGAGTGCCAAGCCTTGCTTGGTGGCTATATATTGTAATCTATTTTATTGTTTTAAAGAGATCTTCCTATTACTAGAAGCAAAACTCTACCCAAATTGAAAGGCAAATACTGAGACTTTGAGACTTTGTTTGAATCAAAAAGCAAGTTAGATTTAGACTTTATGCTATTATATCTTGTATCATTCTAGGAGATTGTTCTTATGTATATTTCCTAAATGTATTCTTATTTATGCAATTTAACAAGCAGAGATAGTGGAAGTGATAAGGAAGGTGTCTTGAAGCCAGCTACTTTCAAACTTTACGCTGTCATAGTTGTCTTCAGTGTGTGTTTATTTTTTGTTTCTATGTAAAGGATGTTGGGATGACTTTGTGCCCCCATTGTTCTTCATATCTCACTCTTGGGCAGTTGAGGTGGAAACTTTGTGTTCTATTTCATATTGTTGGTTACTATGCCCTTTTATCACCTGTTAACATAAAGATTTATGTTGCCTAAAAGAACAAGCATTTCTGAAAGAAGAGAAGTGCCTTCTATTGCTTCACTAGGATTTCTACTATCCAAGAAGGGATTTGGCTCTTGTTTGAATGTTACTTTTGAAAGAAGAGAATTACCTTCACCAATCACCTAGGATTTCTCCTCTGTTTGTTAACATCATCTCTAAAAAAAGAGAGATGGATGGCTTATCCCACCCTTGTGTCTTACTTTTTGCTTAGTTATATAGTATATAGCCTTCGTATATTTAATAGGGAACCTCCCCTTGATGAGAGGAGAGATTTTTCCCCTGTTGATGTAGTAAAATTGCACACGTGGATGACCAATCTCCCTATGCTGTGGTGATAAGAACTATTTTGCTCACCAGTTAGCTGGTCGACAAAATATTCACCCAACAAGTTCATTGTAGTTTATCTTGATGACTTGACCGTCTTTTCTAAATGTCACCTAGATCATATACGCCACTTGCAACAAGTGTTGGAGCACTGCCGCTAGAATGGTATTTCCTTGAACCCTAAGAAGTCTATTTCTAGAGTAACAGAGGGAAAACTTCTCAGACACATTGTGTCTAAAGAAGGCATAAAGATTGACTCAGATAGAGTCAAGTCTATCCAAGAGCTTACCTTGCCTACAAATAAGACTGTTGTTCACTCTTTTTTTGAAAAGGTGAATTTATTACGAAGATTCATTCCTGAGATTGTTGAGAAGACTCAACACATTGTGAACATGATGAAGGGAAAGGCCACCTTCAACTGGACTGAAGAAGGCAAGTCAACATTTGAAGATATCAAGATTGCCATTGCCCACATCCCAATTTTGGTTTGTCTAGACTACAATGAAGAGTTCATCATATACAGTTATGCTTCTAAACACACACTTTTAACAATTCTAGTTCACCAAAATAAAGAAGGTATGAAATATCCCATTTCTTTCATGAGCTACCCTCTCAAAGTTTAGGAGCTGAAGTACTCGAACATGGAGAAGCATGCTTATGTAGTGGTGAAGGTAGTCAAGCATTTTCACTTCTACATCTTGAATTCTCACACTACTGCCTTGGTTCCTAATACCACGGTCAAATCTCTACTAACTCAGCAGAAGTTTGGAATGAAAAGAGGCAATTGGATTGCAAAGATCCATGAGTTTGATATAGTCATCAAGCCAACAAATCTAGTGTGGGGAAAAGGCCTATGCCAATTAATTGCTAATAAAAAATCAGAAGAAATAGAGCATGAAGAAGCAGAGGTGGAAGACTCATCGACAGTCCTCTTTGTCTCCACCACGAATGAGTGGTATTCAGATATTGATCATTTCCTTACTTATGGTGAGTGTCCTTCTCACCTATCTTACAAAGAAAGGAGGACTATCAAGTTGAAATCTACCAATTTTGTTCTTTAGGACAATGGCTTGTACAAGAGGAGCCTTGATGGAGTGTTTCTTCACTGTGTGGATGAGCAGAAAAGCCAACTTTTTTAAATATTTCCATAATCTAGCTTATGGAGGACATTTTTCTACTCTTGTGACTACCCATAAAATTCTATGAGCCAAGTGTTATTGGCCAACTCTTTTCCAAGATGCATATAAGTAGGTAAGGAAATGTGAATTATGCCAATAGTTTGTTGGAAGACCCAAGTTGGTTGCCCTACCTCTCAAGCTAGTGTTGATAGAAGAGCCATTCTAGTAATGGGAAATTGATTTTATTAGAGCTATAAACCCATCTTCAAGTGCTAGACATGATTACGTCCTTACAATAACTGACTACTTCACCAAGTTGGTGGAAGCTATCCCAATGAAGCATGCTACTTCTAAAGTAGTGTGCAATTTCCTCAAGGAGAATATCATTTATAGGTTTGGGGTCCCAACCAAGATTGTCATAGACAACGCAGCTTGTTTCACTTCCCAGGAGATTACTCAGTTATGTTTTTACTATGGGATCACCCTCTCTCACTCTTCTAATTACTTTCCACAAGGGAATGGACAAGCTGAATCAAGTAACAAGAACCTGATGACTATCATCAAGAAGCTAGTGGATGACAACCAAAAGACATGGCATAAAGCATTGGTTAATGCCTTGTGGGTAGATAGAATTACACCAAAAATGGCAATTGGTATATCTCCTTTCCAACTTCTTTATGGTATCAATGCTGAGATATCAATCACCTTGGAATTGCCAGCATTAAAATTGGCCAAATAAATTGAAGATTAGACATATGAAAGCTCCATTGATAAGAGGATCATGTGCTTGATTGATTTGAATGAGTAGATAACTACGGTGGTGGACCAAATTGATGCCCATCAAAGTCTGGTGAAGAAGCTCTTTGACCAAAAGTCAAAAAACCATGATTTCCAGTTTGGAGATCAAGTCCTGTTGTGGGACAAGAGAAGAGAACCAAAGGGAATGCATGGGAAGTTTGATTATCTTTAGAGAGGCCCGTTTATTATCTATCAACTCAATGGTGAGAACAACTTCCTATTGAAATATCAAGACGACACGCTCTTCTTTCTGTCATATAATGGGTAGCATCTGAAACACTTCAATGCATGAAGTATCAGATAAGATCAGTTTATACATATGTATATTTGTATAGTCTTCAGTTCTATTTTTGTACTTTTGTTTTTGTTTTTTTCACCTTTCTTTTTGGATAGCATGACTCCATAGCCCAATGGCATACTTCAAGGCACTGAAGATTCTGGTTTCTACTCCCCTCAACTTTTCCAAAGTTTTCAACTAAATGAAGTTCCCCAACTGGAGCCAACTATTGTCCCCTAAAAATATCAATCATTTTCAGGACAACATTTGAACTATTTTGGTCCAACAAACCAAAATCCTCTCTCCCCTTCGCAAAAATTGTTCTAGGCATTCAAATTTATCATTCAAGATTTTTCAAATTTCTACAGACTCTACAGGCTTGAATCTATAGACTCTACAAGCTTGAATCTACAGACTCAATTCTACGAACTTTAGAGGAAGGAATCTACAAACTCATTTCTATGAAATCTGTCAGTTCTACAGACTCTATAGGTTTAAATCTATAAACTCTATAGATATGTTTATATGGACTCAACATGCTTGAAATCATTAGGTTCAATAGGTTCAAAGGCTTATACAGGTGAGTCCAATAAAAAGAACAAGTTTCCAACACTTAGTCATTTTCAGGATTGGTTCAATGCCTTGGTTCAACCAAAAGAGTTCATCAGCAAGCTTCTATGCAGTGTTTGAACCATTGAACCATTGAATTATTGAACCTTGAACCATTTTGGTTCAACGGGTTCAATTGGTTCAAAGGTTCAATGTCATCAACAAGGGTTATTTTTCAAGGTTCAAAGTTCAACCACTTCAAGGTTTAATATCTTTGAAACACTTATCAAAGAGAAGAAGGCTTGAACCATTGAACCACTTTGGTTCAAAGGTTCAACGGGTTCAAAGGTTCAATAGGTTCAATGGCCCTATGGTTCAACACAGTTTGGCTCAAAGTGTTTGGTTCAAGTGGTCAAGTGAATGAATGGGATACAAGAGATTGAACTGATTAAACCATTGAATCATTGAACCAAAGTTGGTTCAATCGATCAGTTCAATCGGCAGGTTCAAAGGGTTGCCCCAAAGCTAAAGGAAAAAGAGTCTTTACAAAGGGCATTGAACCAAGCCAATAGGCCTTGTAGAGGGTAGTGAACCAAGCCAAGTGCCCTTGGGAAGGGCAATGATCAAAAGTAGACAAAGAGAATTCCTTCAAAAAAGTGAACCAAAGACAAACAACCCTTGCGGAGGGCAGGTGAGGAGCAGATGAACCATTGTAAAAGCCCAAAGGATAGTTCCATGTTTGAACAAGTCCTTATAGAGGGCATAGTACTCTTTTGGGAAAAGAATGAAAAAAATTGACTAAGGAAAAGCGAAGTAAGATTTCCTTCAAAAAAATTGTCTGAAAGAATTCCTTCAGACTTTTTGTTTGAAGGAAAAGTCTGCCAAAATAGAAAACCCATCGAGGAAATAAAAGTCTGAAGGCCGCCTGAAAGATCCCAAAGGATAGGTACCCTTGCATGAGGATCTCGCTAGGGAAAGTGGACCATTTCTCAAGACCCTAAAGGGCAAGTTCCCTCTAGGAAATATCAAACCTCAAATTGTAACAGAATGTGCCACGTGTCCCTTACAAAGTGTAGTGGAAGCTGCCATGTGTCATCTGATAAGACACAGTTTCTAGTAACTTTCAAAGTAGTAGAAGCCACCACATGTCATCTACAAATCTCAGTGGAGGCCACCAAGTGGAAACATCCATAGCTTCTTCCCTTTATTGAGTAAGGATTGTGGTGGGTCCCAAGTGAGTGGCTAAACTTGAGCAAAATGTGCCACATGTCATCGTCCGTGTGAATCCAAAAGAGTCCTGAATGTTTCTATAGTGTTTATATGAGCTCAGTGGAAGCCACCACATGTCATCCTCTGTGGGATTCTTAAAATACATCTAAAGCCTTTGTAAGTTAAGTGGATGCTACCACGTGTCCTTGCCTATTTCATAGCGAAAGTTGCCATGTGTTGACACCCTCAAAGTGGCCAGAGCAAATGAGAAAGACATGAAGGAATGGCTAAAGAGGATGATAGACCTATAACCATCAAATTTAGGGCAACCAAGTAGCTTTTAGCTTTCAAATGATGATGGACCTAAACATGTCAAATTTGTGCCAATGAAAAAGTTGTTGATCCTCGTAGGCTTAAGCATAGACCCTATGAACGAATTCAGCGATCAGCCAAAGAGATAGCCTGAGAGCTCATATCACATAGATATGGGTAGAATATAGCTAGGAAAGGAGGAATGATGAAGAAGGATCAGAAATATCTATGGATGGGATATGTTTCTAGAAGGTGAAGTACTCCACTAGGTGGACATCAGAGAGTGCAAATATTTAATGGTGTAGCTTGTTTTCCTGCACTGAGTAGAGTAAACAACTATGGACACATAAGGAAACACATCAAGCAGCCCATATTAAAATTCGATGCTCAATTCCAGCATAGCCCATGGACATAATTTAAAATACATTAAAAGCATTGAATGCATTGTAACACATTTTTGTGAAACAAAATGCCCAAGTCTTTCTTGGAGCACTATATATTGGACTCTGTCTTATTATTTTAGGGATCTCTCTCTATTATTAGAAACAAAACTCTACCAAAATTGAAAGGCATTACTGAGACTTTGAGCTCAGATTGTTGATCATATTTCATTATTTGAATAAGAAAACAAGTGACTTTTCAGACTTTGTGCTAGAATTGCTTGGTTGTTGGGGAAATTGTTCTTATGTCTATTTCCTTAATAAATTTTTTGTCCATTTAATTAAATAAGTAAAATTAGTGAAAATAATTAGGAAGGTGTCCTAAAGCCAGCTGTGGAGAGACTTTGTGCCCCCATAATTGCCTTTAGTGTGTTTTCTTTCTATTCCATGTGTAAAGGATCTTGGGATGACTTTGTGCCTCATTATCTTTCATATTTTGTTTCTATGTAAAGGACTTTGGGATGACTTTGTGCCCTCATTGTCCTTCGTCTTTCACTCTTTGGAAGTTGAAGTGGAGAATTTGTGCTACATTTCATCTTGATGTGTTATTATGCCTTGTTATAGTTACTTGTCACCACCCAAAAGGTTCCTTTTATCTACTGAACAACACTTCTGAAAGAAGATGAGTGTCTTCTATCATTTAATTAGGATTTCTCTTTTGATTTATGAACATCATCTTTGAAAAAAGAGATATGGATGGTTTATCCTACCCCTAAGTGTTATTTTCTACTTATATATATAGCATATAGCTCTTGCATATTTACAAGGAACCTCTCTTTGATGAGAGGAGAGATTTGTCCCCTTTTGATGTAGTAAACCTGCACATCTGGCTGGCTAATTTCCTTATGCTGTGGTTAAAGAGACCTATTTTGCTCATCAGTTAGCTGATTGACAAAATATTAACCCAAAAATGTGAGTGGTCATTGGGTTGTATCCATTAAAATTTGGTGTAATATATAAATGATAATATATGAGTCACTTGTTAACTAAATATTCTTTAAAATAGGTTGCAAACTTAAATAAGAATCTTATAACCCTGATTGAAAATTCTTTATGTTTTAGAGCTAAGAAGACATGTATAATAAACAAGCTTATGAAAATTAATCTACATCAAGAAATTAGAATGATAATTATAAACATAAAATAAAGTGTCTTAAGTTTGATATATCCATTAATAAGGTAATTAATATGGTGAATAATGTTAATAACAATCTTATGAAAATTATCATTTTAGACTACCTTCATTAGTGGTTATCATATCTCAACAAGAGCTCTTAGGAATAGTTTATACAAGTGCAAATCATAAAGAATTGGGAAAAATCATAATTTTGAAATATATTTTAAGATAAGATGAAAATACAAGGAAAATAGGTGAAATATACCTAGGTGAGGATCTAAGGAAGCCAATACAATAAGGTGAAAAATACTTGTGTGAAGACCTTGTTGAGTGAGAGATAACTGAGATAGGTTCTTGAAACCTTTATAAAGAAATGTTTAGGATAATAAATAATGTATATACCTTTTAATATTGAGAAATTAAAAAATATATAACATTGAGGCTGAATAATAAGTAATCAAATGTGATAGGGAACAATCAAGTTAAAATATGCATGTCTAAGTATATTTATGTTTTATTATTTTACATCTTATTTGTGATTATATTGTACTCAAAAATTATTTGTGGGCCTTAAGACTAGATAAAAGGCATATCAAGGCATGAAAAGAGATAAAATAAAGAATAAAATAATGGAAGGGTTGACATGCAAGAAGATTATAGTTCATAAATAGAATGAGTTGAAAAATATGGGTATACAAAATGAAATAGATGAGCATATGCAAGCCTTGGTTCATTTTAATAAATGTTTATAAGAATGGGATCCATTAGAACAATGGATATGCATCAAAAATTTGGTCAAGTGACCACTCAGTAAATCATGGAAATAATAAAAAGACAACAAGAAGTTAGAGATCTAAAAGAGATGAAAAAGATGCTAAGAAATAAAACCAATGAGTAATCAAAAGAGGATACCATAGCTAAAGATAAGAAATATGAAAAAGAGGTGTGGCATGATGCCAAGGAGAATCTTAGAGATTATGATGAGGATAAATCATTCTAAGATGTAAATGAAGAGTTTGAAGATGGTGAATAGTTTTATTATGCCCTAGAAGAGTTCTAAATTAAAGAAGAGAAAGTTCACATAAATAAGGATTCTTCAAGGATATAAACCATGAAGAAAAAAATCCTATTTTAGTATACCTTTAAAGAGGCAATTTGGTTTAAATATTTTAATTTTAATGAGTGCTTGATTACAAGCATGCAAGTTGATAAATAAAAATTTAAGTTTAAAGACTTAATTTTTACAAGGTCAAGGAGGAAAAGGTGTCAATAAACCTTCAAAACTAGGTTGCTAATGTGAAGAATAAATAACACTATCAAAAAGTTATCCTTAACCAAGAAAATAAGCATAAGGAGGAAAAGTGAGATATTTTCAATCTCAAGGACAAGATAGTTCAAGTTGGTCCAAGATAAGAGAAGGGATCAAAAGATAACCTCATAAAGGATTCAATATAAAGAGATGATATTTTATTAGCTCAAGAGAAAGAAGTTAGTCAAGGAATGAAAGAGACAAGGAGAAATGAATCACCTCAAGACAAAATAATATAATGAGTGACCTTAGTGCCTCATGAGTAAAGTAAGTAACATGTACAAAATAAGAAGAAGACATAATTTAGGCTGGGCAAAGGTCATAAGGTAAGCAATAAAGATGAAGTAAAATGAATCAATTCTTCAAAAATAAAGCAAATAGGTTGCAAGATAAGTAAAATAGAATAAATGATATGGCCATGTTGTTTTCCAAAGTGAGACAAATTGAAATATGAGAAAATATCGACCTAAAGTCATGAACAAGGAAAATATATGACCACACAAGTTGATGAAAGACAAAGTGTGAATAGTAGAGAACATGAGATAGCTAAATAAGAGTGATGTTGAAGAGAATTTTAATAAATAATCACTTCAAGGAATCATAAGAGGAGTTGTAGGAGATTTTAAAATAACATTAAGGCCTATAAAATAAAAGGATGTAGTTGAGAAAATAAATTATAAGAAGGGGTCACCACAACAAGGTAGACTAAGAAAGAATGATAAAGTCAATGATGAATAATATAATAAAGTAGAAAGAGTCCAAAGAGGAGTCTGGAAGAAACATGAGGAGCGCTAAAAAATGGAAGAACAATGTTGATTGTGCAGGTATGGAAATTCAATTTCAAGAGATACTCCATGAACATATAGAGAAGGATAAAATATAGAATTCAAGAGCTTGTGATGGATCAAGATAAAAGAGGGGATAAGTACATTCTTCATGAAGAGGAAAAACTTAAGGATGAATTAAATTTGGAAGATTATAATATCAGTCCAAAAAAAATTATGTGTGAAGATTACATCCAATCAAAATTGAATATGATGAAGAATTAAAATCCAAGGAAATCAAGTCAAGAAGATGATCTATTTAATAAAATGAAAGATAAGATTTACACATGCCATTGTGAACCTAATTAATTTACAAAGATGAATGTTTAAGGGGAGAAAATATCTCATAAGATAGCGGAACGTCATCATTAGAAAACCATAAGAGGTCAAGAGGGAAGTGTGTGCAATTAGAAATGCATCATGTCTATAAATCAATCTTAACTCATAAAAGATAGATTATACCATACACTTCTGATTGGAGACACATTTGTTAAGTGGGAACATGATGAGTATGTGGATCCATTAGACTTGATTAGGGGATATCTTACCATAATACACCATGATAGGGAGTATTCCAAAGCCTACAGTCAAGCATAATCATGCAATAACCCTAAGTGAGTCATGTGTTTTGATATATCACTAAACTAATAACAAGTAAATCAAATCTAATATAGTTCTCACAAAAGCTTGTGGCCCAAAGTGGAGGTTAGAACCAATAAAAATAAACTAGCATAGAAGACATATACTCACATCAATGTATATGAAATCCTAATGCATGAAATAAAATTACAAATGCATATCTATCTACTCTTACAAAGGAGGAACAAAGCTAGAAATACCTACCTTTGAATACAAACCCACCAAGCCTCAATCTTTCCCTTGGACAAGATTCTTTACAAGAGGTTGTTGTGGTATGTAAGGATGATGAGTACAAATCATGTCTAGGCTACATAATCTATAAATTCATCCAAAAGACTTATCCATAAGACAAGATCCATATCTCCAAAGAAAGTATGAAACCCTAAGTTTTTTCCTCAAGTAGAATGGTGAATAAGCATATGCATAATAGATATTACTTCTTATATACTTTTAATAAAGGAAAAATGAACTTGTATATATAGGAAAATTTAATCCTAAACCCTTAAAAATTAATATCTGATAAGGTCAACTCAGTCGACCTAGTATTGTTTAACCCATGTTGAAAATGAACTACATTAGCACTATGCGCTATTGATAAAATAGTACAGGGTCAACTTGCTGACATAGTTTTAAAATTACTAAAAAGAGATTTAGGCTAGGGAAAGGTAAATTAAAGTAGTAAATAACTATAAGAGGGTGAAATATATAATAACAAGGTTAGGGAAGTGGTTTTTAGGAGACAAGTGTGTAAATAATAAGTGACAAAAGGGATAACAATCTTGTGAAGCACCAATGATCTACCCACAACTTTCCTGATCCACCTCTTAAGGCATGCACTTAGAGAGATTGAGACTCGACTATTTCATATAAGATACAAATTATTAGTAATAGATAAAAGTTTTAAAATATTATGTGTATATATATTCCCCACTAAAATCTCATCACATGTCACATGAGTGCAACACAAGATGTTACTTCAATAGATAAGACATGATAACAGATAACACTAATGTTAAGTAATATGTAGTGAGTAGAAAATAAGGTAAATGAAAGCACATAATTGAAAAACACATACCTTTACTTACCTTAGTGTTGTAAATAAAAAATTAAACTACAAAAGAAGTGAAGGCATCTAAATGTGAAGAACATTAGGTGAACCTATAGAAGTTAGTGCAAAAAATCACCAAAAATAATTTTTTTTGGAAGTATGCCTATAGTAGTGGAAAATATTCTATACGTCATCATGATTCTAAAATATTTTATGGTTTGATAAATGGAGTATTAAAAATAAATATATTGGTAAAACAAGGAATCAAAGTAATAACTAGGCATAAACAACTAGATCAACCTAGTAGACCTAGTAGGCTAAAATTTATCTAAATCCACACTACCAACGTAGTAGGTATATGTTAACCTAGTGTATTTTTTAGACTTCTGAATTATTTCATGACTATCAACCTAGTATAAGAATCCACTTTACTGACTTAGTACTAAGAGGGGGGAAAGTAAATGGTTAACTTAGTTTATTAAGTCAACTTAGTCAAAATAAGGAATTTTTGGTCAATGTAATGTTTGTTAAGGCAAGGTTAAAATATTGAAGGCAAATAAATGACAAAATGATGGAAAGTGAATGACAAATTATTTTAGAACATAGTAAATCATGTTGGAAATCATGTAAAACATAAATGGAAAAAAGGAATGTAGAACATACTGAATCACATTGGGAAGTATGTAAAACATAAATGGCAAAAAGGAATGTAGAACATACTAAGTCACATTGGGAAACATTCAAAACATGAATGACAAATGAAATATCAATGCAATAAAACTTGAAAAAATATATGTAAGAAAGTGAAAAGTAACCCTATATAAGATAAGCATGTCAAATCAAACATAAAGAAAAATATCAATGATTGAAAATGAGATGTAAGACAAATATGTCAAATGAAGATGAAGAAAGCATAAATAAATGATAATGAAATGTAATTAAAGATGTAAGATAAATATGAATTATTCATACATAAAGAGAACACAACCACCTAATGACATGAAAAGTATGACAATGAGATGGTGTAGTGAGCAAATGGTTTAAGGGTGTTTGTGAGGAAGGTTTAGTCCTATCCAAGGTCTTACAATGTGTTGGGTAACAGATTTTTCCTTATCTAAAAATGTTTTATTTTGACTCCATGCCCTTCTTCTTTCAAGAACAAATAATTAAAACAACAACTAGGTGAACTATTAAGACTAGTTCCCCTCTAAATTAAGGTACAACTCCCTTTAAGATTTTCAATAAATTCAAATATTCAACTACACTTTTAACCTGAAAGTGTTTTAAAGGTAAATTAACATCCACAAATCATCATGTTATGAATGTGAGATTTTATAATAGCAATGGATAATAGAATACATAGATTCTATTTTCAATAATGATTAAATAGATAAACATATGTATAGTTGAACCAATAAAAGGATGAAACACATATAATGAATTGTCTAATGGAAGAGTAATTACTATATAAAAGAAGATTTCACATAGAAAACCTAATTTCAAATACTCAAATGCACAGATCTAAGTATTCAACAATTAATTCTCCTTTTCATTCATAGATGAAAAATGTTTCAGACAAACATCACATATATTGTCAACAATAGTGGTCTAGTTCTAAAATTTCCTAACTCCTTTTCCCTTCCTTTTTTTATATATATCCTCTATCTCCATCTTTTTCAAATATATATAGTTTCCCTCTTTAATTAATCTTTCAAACTAAACCAGAATTAAAGTAACTCTGACCCATACAGGATTTAGTTTTTTTTTTAACAAATTAACTTAAAGATCAAGTTTTGAATAGAAAAGTAAGTAAATAATTGAATAACTAAAACTATGTAAGTAAAATCATTGCTAAAGTGATGGATTAGGATCTCCAAATTTATTGTGTTCGGTTAGATAGACACGGTTGAGATTTCCACTGCTGAAATGCTATAACAAACTCCTAAATTTTTGAGAGATTGGGAATACTTACGTGTTTTATTCTTGCCTTCTAGATGTTTTCTTCCCTCTGAAACATTCCCATCTTCTATGTGTGATCGGGGAGTGTGTCAATGCAATGACAAAGAAGTGACTCTACTTTTGAAATTTGAGAGAAATTTTTAGTTAATAAGTTGTCACTTTCTTTAATGACGTTGATCTTTTCCCTAAAGGATTGAATCACAATATTGATGTCCTTTTCTGGTTTTCCATCATCTTTTATGTATTTGACATCAGTACTCTATAGATCTTGCTGTAATGATTGAATGAATTTAGTTATTTCCTTGATCATTTTTGTGATTTCGATTCATCCTTATCAGGATACTGAATTCCTCCATTCAATGTTTTTCTTACATATAATATATCTTCATCTAGTCCTATCAAATTCTTTTCTAATAAAAACTTTGTTATTCCATACTTTTGTACCTCATCAATCTAGTTTATCACACTCATCCATTCTCTTTCATATTTTATCCACAAAGCATTTTGAGTCTTCAAATCTTCAACAGTAATTGTAGTTAGATCATATACATTCTTCAATTTATCAATGTATTTCATACATGTCTAGATGATGTCATCCAACCAATTATCAAATACCTTGGTAACCATTTTTCTTCTATGTATTTGGTCTAACATCATTTGATTGGCAGGTGATTTCAGGTAAAAAGATAGGGGTGGTTGGGCAATTGGTTGTGGATCTGGACTATGAATGGCATCAATGTATTATGTCATTGACCACATAGTCTATTTTAACTCCCTTTTCTCTTTTTCATCCTTCCAAGTTCTACTGACTATCCTTTTGGTGGATGATTTGAGGTGACGCACATCCATGGCACGTGATGTAGTCCCAAAATCTATCTTTTCAATTGTAAAATCCTAAATTGTAGGATCTTGAACTTCTTCACTGGTTCTTGGTCAAGCTATTTCTGTATTCCAATTCCCTATATTAGGGTCAATGTCTACCCTGGATGTTGTTTTTAAATTTTTAGATTTAGGAGTTTTTCCTAAACACTTACCATATCTTCCAAGGGCAAAGAAAATGGTACTATTTTCCTTTTGTTACTAATTGAGCTTTCCAGCCACTTGGGTGTAGAGGCTAAGACTTCTTTATCAGGATTTGGTTTATTAGAAGGTATATTTGAAATAATCATCATTTTGATAGTATCATAAGGAATCTCTGTCTATTGATCTACACTCACCTCTTTCACCATTAGTGAACCAAATTATTTATCACCTTTGGCTTCTCAATCTTCTTTAGAATTCAAATCCACAATTACTTTTTAGAAATATGACTCTTTCTCTTGCTTTGGGTCCTTGATCTGGTGGTACAAGGAGACATATTAGTTATAAGGGCCTTCTCAAATTCTTTGATGACAGGGTCCCTTCCAGTTTTTGCTCTAGAAGTACATGCATCATAGATAGCAATAGGTTGGTTAGAAGAGCTTACTAGGAATGGTGATTCAATTACTAATGTACATTGTTGGGAAGCTATGTTTTGAGCTCCCCCAAGTTTTTTCCCTCTCAACCATTTCTCTATTCTCATTATCACTAGGAGGGTATTAACCTCAATTCTATATTCTTCATTTTTCTCCCAGTCAATTTCTGGAATAGGTGATTGTTTTATTTATTGAAATTGTGGATCAATCACCTATTCTTCATTGTCAAAAATTCCAGAAATGTCCATATTTAAATTAAGGGTAATATTTTCCCTAGGGAGAACTTGGACCACAATCTTCTTCTAATCTTGAATTCATCTAAACAATCCTCCTAATAATCCTCTAATTGAGGAATATGTGACAACCTTGTTCCAAGATCCAAGTTATCCCTGGCAAAACATTTACTGTCAAATTGGGATCTAGCCATGAAGTACTAAAAATTGAATTTTTTAAGATCCAATTCTAAATTCAAAGCATTAGATGTTGATTTTCATGAATAACGTCCAAGTTCAACAGGAAAAGATATACCAAATTTATTTTTCATTAAGAATTTTTTTATCTACATGTGCTAATTGTTTGCAGACTTCTATTAACACAAATCAGTTAAAAACATACCTAGGTAACCTCAAAGGTTCATCGACAAAACCCCCAACTCTGATGTAAGTGAACTTGGAAAACTGATTGAAGAAACTACCATAAATGTTGATCAGCTACATAACTTCATCAAACAACCTTTTATTGATGTTGTTTGATAATTCAAAAGTCAATTTCTTAGTAAAAACATCATTAACCCTCCTGTAACCCTCATAGCAGTTATGCATTTGTAATTGTGAGTAATAATAATAAATTTTGTTGTCTTCAACCAAGGGTGTATGAGGTAATCCTACCCATTGTCTTGTAGACGTCAGGCAATAAAAGAGGTATAAAGATATATAAAACTCTTTATTTCCAAAATAATTACTTAAACCCAAATGCAAACATTCAGCAACAATTTCTACCCAATCCAAATATTTCTCTCCTTGGAGAATTACTTGTATGAAAAAGTACATCCAGTCTTTCCAATAATATGCATGAGAATTGCCCTTTAGCCTATTTAGCAATACTATAATATCTTGTACTTTTAGAATCATGTGATTTCTTTTTAATGGTCTAGGCAATCTTGAACCCCCTTTTTGGTATTTCAAAAGCCAATTCCTTACAATCACGCTCTTGTAAATTGCTTTCTTTAATGAAAAATAACCATAGGAAGAAGTGATACTAAGGTTAGAATATGGTTCCTTGGGAGGAATTCTCATCACAAATATTAGGTTTTATCTATTGATATGCAATAAAACATTACCATCTGTAGTCCTGATGCACCTATTTTAAGGTTCATATCTCTTCGTGCATTCAAGAACTAATTCAGGGCATTGTATAGCTAGGGAAAAGGATGTAGCTTCAACCAAACCACTTTCTACTATCTTCTACATCATCAGATTTGACACATGATTTCTAGCCATTTCCTTAAAATCTTTCAAGTCATATTAGACCAGAGAGGTGTCCCCAATTTTAAGAGGAGAACATATGAGACTAGGACGATGCTCATAAGTGAGACATGTAGATTTCACTGCTACAGTTTAGAGGATATGATGAAAAGAAAAAGTTTTGAACTTCTTAAATAATGTCGTAAACTCAAAAGAATTCTTCTTTTCAACCAAGAAATAAAAATAGCTTATAGTAAGAGTAAAACTCACCTTAAATTTATCTGAATCACTATGAATTTGAGAAACAAATATCCTATACCACCTATGTTATTCTCCTCTATATCATCCAGTATGCTTGTTCGTTAAATTTGAATTATTCTCTCTTGATATAGATATTAACTAGATAAAATAATTAATCCAAAATAATATGTGATAAACATGCTTGATAATACACACTCTCTGACATATACATTAATGGCAAGCATTTTTTACGCATGATTTTGATAAGTAATGATTATCTTTAACCTTGTGGAAATTTAAATTTTTCTGCTTTATAATGATTTTCAGATATATTCTCCTCTAAATCTCATGGTAATTTTAACTTGGAGAAATCCTCAGGGTGAGATGAGAGTATATTCATTGAACCATTGAGCTTTTGAAAATGTGGTTCAACTTTGGGGTTCAATGATATGAGATGAACTACACAAACCGACCAATAGTCCTATGATCTTTCCAGAAAATTTGAAATTTAAAACATTGAACCTATTGAACTCCGCTATGCAGGTTCAAGAGGTAAGTTCAAATGGTAGGCTCAATAATTTATTAATTTATACAAGAGAACTGAGTGAACATGGCTCTTTACAAAACATTGAGTATTGAACTTTTGAACCGTTGAACTATAGAACTCCGTAAAAGGGTTCAAGTTCAACCGAAAGGTTCAAAGTCATAATTTAAATACACAAAGGGACAAATAGTTCACTTTGAGAAACTTTGAACTTTAAAACATTAAACCTATTGAACCATTGAACTTACTGAACTCTGATAAAGGTTCAATTCTTTTAAAAATTCACACACAAAAGGGTATAAGCGGGTGAACTTCTTTTATGGAAAAATTCATGAAAATTTGAATAAGGGTGACTCAAAAGGTAACATTGGATCTGACTAGGGACTATATTTTAGGACAAAATATAGAGAACTCAAAAACTCTAGTTATGCAGACTATGACATAGAGATAGAAGAAAAGGAGAAAAATAAACCAAAAATGGGAAAAGGAAAATAGAAAAATGTGACAATAAGGGAAAGGCTATGTACAAATTAGGGGACACCTAATTGAAAATTGATACAACTTAAGATCCTATCCATTATAGGATAGGGGTAAAACAACTCCATCCAGATATTCCAATTTAAAAGAATTAGGATCAAGTACCTGATGAATTTTACAAGGTCCTTTCTAAAGTGAATCAAATTTGCCATGTGCTCTTTTAGGTTCTCTCCTTCTATCCCATAGAAATACTTCATCTCCTTTCATGAACTTTCTAGGTTAGTTTTCTGATAAAAAATCTTTTTAACCCTAGTTTGATGAGCAGTAATCTGATCGACCAGTTCATTCCTCTCCTCCTCAATTTTAGTTAAGTATATAACTCTTTTTTCTAAAGAATCTTGAAAGTACTAAACTTCAATAACATTTTGAAATTTAGCTAAAGATAATTCTAGAGGTAATGATAGTTGTGCTCCTATCCCATAAACTAACTCAAAAGGTGCCATTCCTATTGATCTTTTCGAGGTTACCCTATCAACCTAAAGTGCTTCGTATAGTTTTTTATGCCAATCTCTGGTGTTATCACTCACTAAGTTCTTCATGATGGATACAAAAAATTTATTACTAGACTTTGCTTGTCCATTCCCTTAAGGGTAATAATCTGATGAGTGAGAAAGAGAGACACTATGTTCATAGTAGAATGAATTAAGTTCTATTGAAGAAAAACTATAGAGTTATCTGCCACAATCTTTTGAGGAAAACCAAAACATACCAGTATATTTTTTTTGAGAAAATTAAATACCACTTCTGAAGTGGTTCTCTTCACAAGGGCTGCCTCAACCCATATCATAAAATAATCAGTCACTATTAAAATATGTGTATGATCGGCACTTGAAGAAGGTGGAAGAGGCCCAATGAAGTCTAATCCCCATTGTTTAAAAGGTTATTCAATAATGATAGGGTTCAGAGGTAATGATGCAAGTTGTGGTCTTCCTAAAAATAATTTGCATTTTTCATAGTTAGCCACCCATTTATATGCATCTTTAAACATACCTAGCCAATAATAAAAATTTCTAAGGATTTTTTAGGCTGTGATCGAAGAAGAGAAATGTCCACCACATGCTTCATTATGAAAAACTTCCAATAGTTTAGATTGTTGTTCCTTATCTACATACCTCAGAAAGGTTCCATCTAATCCCTTTTTGTATAGGACATCACCCCAAATCAAATATTTTGTTGATTTTAACTTCAAGTTTCTTTTCTCTTTTGAGGATAAGTGACTGGGACAATCTCCATAAGTAATATAGTGTACCATGTTTAGGAACCATGGATATTGTAAGCTCACCAAAAGGACAGTAGGAAGTTCTTCTTTTTCTTCTTTACTTCCATCTATCAATTTTCACAAACCTTGACCTCTAACTAATTTGGTTGGATTAATCTCCAGGTCATATTCTTGAATTTTAGCAACCCAAGTTTCTCTATCATTCATCCCAACCTCTTACTGAGTCATAATGTTTTTCATGGCCAAACTAGGAACAAATACAACTGAATGAGAATGAAGTATATAATATCTAAATTGTTTAACATCCTTTACTACAGAAAAATCTTGTTTCTGAACCAAACAATATTTAAGTTCATGCTTCTTGAGAATAACACTCATAAAGGCTATTGGGGCTTCTAAATTCAATTCATTTTTCTATAACAAGATACCAGACATGGTATGTTCTGAAGCATAACAGTAAATAACAAAATATTTTTGGAAATTAGGATTTACAAAAGTAGGTATTTATGTAATCACCTCTTTAACATCTTCAAATTATTTCTTAGAAGCTTCATTCCATCTGAATGCTTGTTTTTCACTCATCATTCTCACAATATGTTTTGTAATCTCAGCAAAATTAGGAATGAACCTTCTAAGAAAATTAATCTGGCCAAAGAAAGACTTAACTCCAGTCCTATTAGAAGGAAGGCTTAGTTTTTGTATTGCTCTAACTCTTTTTGGGTCAATTTTGATTCCACGTTTTGAAACTAGGTGTCCTACTAACTTCCCTTCTGTAACATAGAAAACTGACTATTTAGGGTTAAGAGATATCCCATGACTCTAGAATATTTATAAAATGGTATCCAAATCCTTGATATGATCCTCTTTTTTATTGTAGAAAAAATAGTGAAATCATCAAGATAAATGACAATAATTCTATCTTTCAAATCTTTAAAGGATGAATCCATCACCCATTGAAAATTTGCACCAGCATTAATCAAACCAAAGAGCATACGGCTATAAGCAAAAGTTTCTCGAGGTGTAGTGAAAGTAGTTTTATGTTGATCAACTGTAGCCACACTTATCTGATTATAACTTAAGAATCCATCTAACATGGACATCATTTCTGACCTAGCAACAGTTTGCAATATGTGCTCCATCATAGGTAAGGGATAATTATCTTTTAAACTAGCTTGGTTCAAATTCTTGAAGTCAACACAGATTCTTATTTCTCCATTCTTTTTGCATATTGGAACAATGTTCACCACCCAGGTGCAGTGATGAATTGGATAAATAATCTTAGCCTTCAACATCTTGTCAATCTCCTTAAAGATAGCCTCGACAATTTTTGGGTTGTAATTTCTTAGCTCCTGTCTAAATGGAATTGCATTTGCTTTCAAAGGAATATGATGCTAAAACTATCCACATCTAAAATCTTTAAGGTCATCATAACACCAAGCAAAGACATCCTTATACTTAATCAATAGATTAATTTATTCATTTTTCTCTTATAGTGACCAACATCTACCAATGGAGATCCATTTAGGGTCAGTTTCACTTCCAATATTGATTTTCTCATAATCCTCCATTTTGTTAGGATTTTGGACAAGTTTGCCTTTAGTATATTCATCTCATCTAGTGAATATATATTCTAGAGAGACTAATCCTTTATGGATTTTGTTTCTTTTTAATTGAATTACATCATATTTTGGATTAATCCCTAGGTTAGGACTGAATTCTTTACATTCTCTTTCAGAACCTTAAAAATAAGTCCCCAGGAACATATCAACATTCTCCAAAAAAAATTGATATGTTTATTACTCTCAAAAACTTGCCAATTTTCAACATTATTTGGGACATTAGGATGATAGACTAGTTCTATTTTATATGAATCCCTTTTGAAATCAGGATGTTGGAGAAGAAGAGAAGTTGATACTGCTAGAGAGTTTACCTAAGTGTTCTAGTCTCTGGGAATTGCTTCAATAAAAAAGCCATCAAAACATTCTATCTCATCCCAAACTCTATTTCTGTAATGTCTTAATCTATCATTTTTAACTAAAAAAATGCCTCTCACTTATTTGACAATTAATTTAGCATCTCCTCTTGCCTTGAGTATTTTTACACCCGTTCCTTTAGCTTCATTTAACCCAAGAAATAAAACTTCATATTCTATAATGTTATTAATATTTTTAAATTATATTTTGAAAGAGTAAGGAAAAGTTTCAGCTTCAGGTGAGATCAACACAACTCTTGCTCCTAAACTAGCGGTAGCACAACTGCCATCAAATTCCATGCTCCATAGATCATCTAAATGAAGAGACTTTGGGATAGATTCTTCTTTAAAATCTTCAAAGGAGAGAAAATAATTACCAAATTCACATTCTTATAATAGAATCTGAGACTTAGGATCATCAGAAGGATATACTATAAACTTGCATTTAGGTTCAGGTTCTACCTTAAATTTTTGCTTTCCCACTAAAATTTTAGCTTCTAACCAATCCAATTTAATCTTCCCTCCCAAATATTTGCAAAAAGTCTTACTCAACAACATCCCATAACTAGTAACAATATCTGCTACTAAAATAGTCAACTTCACCTTTTTATCAGGATACGCTGCAAGAGCAACTTGTGCATCTTTAATTTATCAGAGAAAATAAATTTGTTTGCCATCCATGGAATAACATCTACCAAATGTCTTTGTAAGGGATAAGCCTAAGGCTTTGGCTATAGAATAAGACATTATATTATCAGAAGTAATTGAGTCTATGATACAATTACTGAGTTTATGACCATTTATGAACAAAGAAACATAAAATGGGTTAGGCTTCATATCATCCATATAAGGAGTATCATCAGATGAATTGAAGGTCATTATAGAAGTATGAGTGGGTGATTTAGTTGGAGAAGTAAATAATTGGGCAATGAGAGACTCAGTGTTAACATTTAATTGAATTTTAGGTTCAACTTGTTTAGGACCATTTTTGACATATTTAACTAATTTATTAAGTTCTTTGGGTTTCAACCTGAGGTATTCAGCAGGGGATATTTAAATTTTTAAAAACTTACAAATTTATAAAATATCAAAAGAAGTCTCACAATCATTTATATGTAACAATTTACTTTCTTGTATCTTAGCATCAAAATTTTTAGTAAAAAGTTCCTTACCTTTAACGGGCACTTCTTGAGTATTAGAAAACTTTAGATTATTTTGAACCCATTTTTAAACATAGTTTTCATATCATTCCAATTTGTGATTAAGGAATCAGTTAGATGATAAAACCATTGTGCTGCAATATCAGTTAGATTTTGCACAAAAAGCCTTATGGCTATATCTTGATGTTGAATGCGTAACACACCACATGCCACTACAAAGGTACTCAGATGTTCCTCTAGTGATTTTCTCCATCTCCATTAAATTTGGGTAGATTTTTCCTTGTATTTTTAGGCAGAGGATTCAGGTTGGCCCCTAAATTTAGATGTCCTATGGCTACACCCCAAGGTTGGGCCATTAGAAGATAACTCATGGCAGAAGGAAAGATAGTACAAAATAGAGTTAAGGCTTGACAGACAAAGGATGTAGATAGTTTAGGAGGGAGAGGAGGTCTACTTCTAAATTTTCTAATGTGGATAGGAATATAAGGAAAATTTAAGCTTTACAATGCTTGAAAAGTAGAATCCTCAATTCCTTCTCTTTTCAAAGACATTGTGTATCTTCTAGTATCCATCTTATGATATTATAATTATTAAATTCACACATAATGGGGGTTTAATTCCTTGCTACATTTTTTTCTTGCCTCCTTCTTTGCTTGAGTAACAATAATCTCATATTATCAGCCAATTCTTCTTCTTTTTCTAATATTCTACTTGTTATCCTATAATCATCAATATTTTGATGAGAACGCCAAGCAAGAGTATTTAACTGACTAATAATATCTTCTTGTTCATCTTGAAAACCAAGATTAGGTTGAAAAATAGGAATTATATTTTCATGTGGAAGAACCATTATTGTCTCATATTAAGGTGACTAATCTTTTGGTAAAGATTTCAATTTCGATCCCTAGTGGAGTTGCCAAAAACTATTGGCTAACAAATTTGTCCTTATCTAAAAAAGTTTTATTTTGAATCCATACCCTTCTTCTTTCAATAATAAATAAGTTAAATAACAAATGGGTGAACTATTAAGACTAGTTCCCCTCTGAATTAAGGTACAACTCCCTTTAAGATTTTTAATGAATTCAAATATTCAGCTACACTTTTAACCAGAAAGTGTTTTAAAGGTAAACTAACATCCACACATCATCATATTATGAATGCAATGTTTTATAACAACAATGGATAATAGAATACAAAGATTCTATTTTCAATAATGATTAAATAGATAAACATAAATATAGCTGAACTAGTAAAAGGATAAAACATATACAATGAATTGTCTAATGGAAGAGTAGTTACTGTATAAAAGAAGATTTCACACAAAAAACCTAATTTCAAATAGTCAAATGCATAGATTTAAGTATTTAGAAATTAATTCTCCTTTTCATTCACAGATGAAAAATGTTTCAGACAAACATCACCTATATTGTCAACAAAAGTGGTCTAGTTCTAAAATTTCCTAACTCATTTTCCCTTCCTTTATATATATATATATATATATATATATATATATATATATATATATATATATATATATATATATATATATATATATATATATATATATATATATATATATATATATCTCCATCTTTTTAAAATATGCATAGTTTCCCTCTTTAATCAATCTTTCAAACTAAACCAGAGCTAAAGTAACTCTGACCAGTATGGCATTTTGTTTTCTTTTTTTTTTTTTACAAATTCACTTAAAGATCAAATTTTGAATAGAAAAGTAATTGAATAACTGAATAACTAAAACTATGTAAGTAAAATCATTGCTAAAGTGACATATTAGGATTTCCATATTTGTTGTGTTCAGTTGGATAGACACATTGAACTTTCCACTCTTGAAATGTTGTAACAAACTCCTAAATTTTTGAGAGATTGGGAATACTGAAGTGTCTTATGCTTGCCTTCTAGATGTTTTCTTCCCTCGGAAACTTTCCCATCTTCTCTACGTGCTCCGAGAGTGTGTCAATGCAATGACAAAGAAGTGACTCTATTTTTGAAATCTGAGAGAAATTTTTAGTTAATAAATTGTCACTTTCTTTAATGATGTTGATATTTTCCCTAAAGGATTGAATCAAAATATTGATGTCCTTTTCTATTTTTCCATCATATTTTATGTATTTGACATCAATACTTTGTAGATTATGTTGTAATGACTAAATGAATTAAGTTATTTTCTTGATCATTTTTGTGATTTCAATTCATCCTTGTTTGGGATACTGACTTCCTCCATTCAATGTTTTTCTTATTTATATATAATATATATTCATCTAGTCCTATCAAATTCTTTTCTAAAAAAACTTTGTTATTAGATAATTGTGTACCTCATCAATTTGGTTTATCACACTCATCCATTTTCCTTCATATTTTATCCACAAATCATTTTGAGTCTTCAAATATTCAACAGTAATTGTAGTTAGATCATATACATTCTTAAATTTATGAATGTATTTTTTAACTTTCTGGATGATGCCATCCAACTAATTATCAAATACCTTGGTAACTATTTTGCTTATGTGTATTTGGTCTAACATCATTTGATTGATAGGTGATTTTGTGTCAAAAGATAGGGGTACTTAGGCAATTAGTTATGGATCTGGACTATGAATGGTATCAATGTACTCTACCATTGACCACACAATCTATTTTAACTCCCTTTTATCTTTTTCATCCTTCCAATTTTTGTTGACTATCCTTTTGGTAGACACTTTGAGGTGATGCACATCTGTGAAACGTGATGCAGTCCCAAGATCTATCTTTTCAATTGTAAAATCCTGAACTATAGGATCTTAAACTTCTTCATTAGTTCTTAGCTAGGCTATTTTTGCATTCCAATTCTTTGTATTAGTGTCAACATCTACCCTAGATGTTATTTTTAACTTTTTGGATTTAGGAGTTTTTCCTAAACACTTACTCACCATATCTTTCAAGGGCAAAGAAAATGGCACTATTTTCCTTTTGTTGATGATTGAACTTTCTAGCCACTTGGATGCAGAGCCTGAGAGTTCTTTATTAAGATTTGGTTGATCAAAAGATACATTTGAAATAATCATCAATTCGGCAAAATTAGAAGAAATCACTATCTATTGATCTACACTAACCTCTTTTGCCATTGGTGAACCAGATTCTTTATCACCTTTGGCCTCTCTTGAATCTTCTTCAGAATTCAAATCCATAATTACTTTTTCAAAAATTGAACTCTTTTTCTTACTTTGGGTCTTTGATTTGGTGGCACAAGGAGGTAGAGTAGTTATAAGGGCCTTATCATATTCTTTGATGATAGGATCCCTTCTAATTTTTGCTCTGGAAGTACCTACCTCATAGATAACAATACGCTGATTAGAGGAGCTTATTGGGAATGGTGATTAATTATTGATGTACATTTCTATGAAGCTATGTTTTGAGCTCTCCCCCATTTTTTATCTCTCAACCATTTCTCAATTCTCCTTATCACTAGGAGGGTCTTAACCTCAATTCTATCTTCTTCATTTTTCTCCCAGTCAATTTCTGGAATAGGTGATTATTTTATTTATTAAAATTGTAGATCAATCCCCTATTCTTCATTATCAAAAGTTCTAAAAATGTCCATATTTATATTAAAGGTAATAATTTTCCCTAGGGAGATCCTGGACCATAGTTTTCTTATGACCTTGAATTCATCTGAACAATCCTCCCAATAATCCTCCAATTGAGGAATATGTGACAACCCTGTTTCAAGATCCAAGTTGTCCCTGGTAAAACCTTTGTTGTCAAATTAGGATTTGGATGTGAAGTACTAAAAATTGAATTTTTTAAGATCCAATTCTAAATTCAAAGCATCAGATGTTGATTTACATGAATAGAATCCAAGTTCAATAGGAAAAGATATACCAAATTTCTTTTTCATTAGGAATATTTTATCTACATGTGCTAATTGTCTGTAGACTTCTATTAACACCAATCAATAAAAAACATACCTAGGTAACCTCAAAGGTTCACCATTAAAACCCCCAACTCTGATGTAAGTGAACTTGGAAAATTAAATGAGGAAACTACCATAAATGTTGATTAGCTACATAGTTTCATCAGACAACCTTTTATTGATGTTGTTTGATAATTCAAAAGTCAATTTCCTAGTAAAAACATCATTAACCCTTCTATAAACCTAATAGAAATTATGCATTTTTAATTATGATTAATAATCATAAATTTTTTTTCTTCAACCAAGGGTGCATGAGGTAATCCTACCCATTGTCTTGCAGACACTACGTAATAGAAGAGGTATGAAGACATATAAAACTCTTTATTTCCCAAACAATTACTTAAACCTAGATGCAAATATTTAGTTGAAATTTCTACCCAATCCAAATATTTCACTCCTTGGAGGACTACCTATATGAAAAAGTACATCCTGTCTTCCCAATAATATGCATGAGCATTGCCCTTTAGCCTATGTATTAATACTATAATACCTTGTACTTCTGGAATCATGTGATTTCTTGTTAATGGTCTTGGCAGTCTTGAACCCCCTTTTTGGAATTTCAAAAGCCAATTCCTTGCAATCACACTCTTTTAAATTGATTTCTTTAATGAAAAATAACCATAGGAAGAAGTGATATTGAGGTCAGAATATGGTTCCTTGTGAGGAATTCTCAACATAAACATTAGGGTTTGTCTGTTGATATATAGTAAAACATTCCCATCTATAGTCCTGATGCACCTGTTCTGAGGTTCATATCTATTCATGCATTCAAGAACTAATTCAGGGCATTATATAGCTAGGGGAAAGGCTGTAGCTACAACCAAACCACTTTCTACTATCTTTAACATCATCAGATTTGACATAGGATTTCTATCCCTTTCTTTAAAATCTTCCAAGTCATATTGGACCAGAGAGGTGTCCCCAATTTCTGGAGGAGAACATATGAGACCAGGACCATGCTTGTAATTGAGACATGTAGATTTCATGGCTATAGGTTGGAGGATATGATGAAAATAAAACATTTTGAACTTCTTAAATAATGTCGTAAACTCAAAATATTTTTTCTTTCCAACCAAGCAATGAAAACAACTTATCGTATGAGTAAAACTCACCTTAAATTTATCTGAAATCACTGTGAATTTGAGAAACAAATATCTTATACCACTTGTTCTATTCTCCTTTGTTTCATCTAGTATGCTTGTTTACTAAATTTGAATTGTTCTCTCTTGATATAGATATTAACCAGATCAAATTATTAAACTAAAACAATACGTGTTAAACATGATTGATAAGACATGCTATTTCTAAACAAGTTTTTGCTTTTCACATTAAAAAGGAAATGAGAAACTAAGAGAAATGGTCTAGGGATTGTATGTACTTGGATGAAGTCTTGCACACCAAATTCAGACGACTGAAGGAACTCCTCTTTGGTTGTGGAGGATGACACCTGTAAGAGAAAGAGACTCAAACACAAAGGTTGTTAGATAGCTAGAAAGTGGACTACCAAGTGAAAGCTTGGTCCTAGAAGTGCAAAGAATTCTTGAAGGATGACAGTCCACAGATTGTTAAAAAGTAAAATATTGCCAGGAATAGAAATGATAAAGATAGAATAAAAGAAATGAAAGCAAATGCGTACCTGTTTGCAGCAATCTATTTTGCACAGTCGCCGACATCGGTGGTTCTGTCGGCGTCGGTCAAGGAAGGTCACCGACGTCGATTAGTCTGTCGACGTCGGTAAGGGTAATGGTCAAGGTCGGTCAAGGTAATGGCCTGGGGCAAGTTTTAGGTCTGCTTTATAATCTGTAGAATGGTTTGACAGTCTGTTTGGAGGTCAAAGAGCCTATTTTGGTGGTCTGTGCAGAGCTATAAGGCAGAAAGTATGGTCTGAATAAGAGACCAGAGAGAGGATAGGGTGACAGGGAGAGAGGGATTGAGAGAAGGCCTTTTAGCCTCTTCGAGAAGAGTAGGTTGGGTTTGTGTCAAGGATGCTTGGAATGGACAGTAGACAAAATGCTAATATATTTGAAATGACACTGAAATAAAAATAGTACAAATACTTAGCTGTGGCATGAGTTGGCAGAGGTGCAGGAGCTATGTTTCTATTGTGGCTGGTGATGGAGATGTCATGCAATCTTCAAACTTGTATGGAATGACTGGTGCTGGTCCTCCAAGCCTATAAAATGCCATCAAAATGTTGATACCTATGAGAAAATGAGAAGCAAGAACGCTAGGAAGCAAGAGCAAGAGAACTCTATTTCGTGGGTAGAGGATTCGAGATTCGTGATTAGTAATTCATGATTAGCCTGAGCGAGAGGTTAGAACTCAGTTTAAGTAAATCGATGTCAGTGATCCTACCAGCATCAACCAACATTTGACTCACGTCAATGGGTGGAGAATGAGTAAAAGGGCTATCAAGCCCGTTCTCCATCTGCCAAGTGCATAATTCGTTGGAGAATTGTCGAAGGTTGGGCCAAATACACACAAGAGTTGGTTAGGCAGTTGAAAAGGAGTAAGAATAGGTCTTGGGTGAGTCACTTAGTCTTAAGGTGAGTCTTAGGGTGGGAAATGGTCCAAGGTGAGGTGTCCTAGGTGAGGTGTTATGGGTGATGTGTCAAAGGGGGGGTTATTAATTCAAAATAAGTTATTATTTTAAATTAGTAAGTGTGTGGGTTAGGAATGGGTTAGGAATAGACCAAGGGGGAGGATGACCAAGGGTTAGACACAATTTTAGTGTCTACATTTTCCCCTTTTTGTCTTGTTGGTTGTTCTGACGAACTGCAAGATAGAAATAGGAGTTGATTGCCCCAGGTATAGGATGAGATTGTTTTCATCCTGTTTGTTGTTCTGGCGAACTGCAAGACAAATAAAAGATGAATGTAGATTGCCCCAATTATGGGATGAGGTATTCCCCCTCAAAGTGGGAGTCAAGGGAAGGAAACCTAAAATCAGGTGCCGATTTGATAGACAGTGGATGGATATGGTGAAGTTTGAGTGTGAACGCTACAAAAGTTTGAGATTGCATGCATACCACTTCATGAGATGGTCAGGTCAAATTGTCACAAGTCAAGGTCGAGGAGCGCCAAAATTGAAATAACTGGGCCCCAGCATTTAGTCGTAGCTAATTAGGTTATTCAATCCAAGTTGTAGCTCCAATGGTCATCGTGTTCCAAGTATCCCAGGCTCAGGAAGTGCTCTTGGAAAACATGAAAATATCACAAGTAGTGGGGATCAACTTGCTTGCGATCCTATACTTGTGAGGGTCAAAATATGGGTTGTAAACAATTTTGCTAACCATTCGTGAGGTAGCATACATGCAAAAACAACCAAGGCAACATTTTCTTGGAAGTGGTTGTAGTCGAAGGAGATAGTCGTGATCTCCATGGTCATTGGTCGAGGTGGATGGTCCATTGGATGGACAGATGAAGGAATGGCCGAGCTAACCTCAGAAGACCCCATGTCAATTGAGTGTTGCCTACATAGCCCCTATCGTTAGGGCCTTAGGCCAATGTAGTTCTCCCAAGAGGGAGGAAAAGGGTCAAAGTTATGGATTGGTTGGATGAGGTTAAGGCATGGTCAAAGGCTGAAAATGGTTTGTCCATCAAATAGACGAACAGACAGATGTGGTCGAGCTAACCTCAGAGGATGTTGTGTCAACTGAGTGCTGCCTACATAGCCCTCGTTGTTAGGGCCTCATGCCAATGTAGTTCAGGAGAAGAGTCAAAGTGGTCGATGATTGGTTTTGGTCATGTATTGAAGTGATGAGGATAAGATGATGTTACAGTCTTTTCCATATGAGGTGATGGTGTATTCTGTAACATTGGTCAAGGTTTTTTTTTCATCCCTAGAAATTATCCATATTAAGTAATGAATGTATGCTAAAAATGAAATGGGTCTATTTATACTTCAGCAAGTAATGGTTTATGCTTGACATAAATTGTGTGGTCAATAATTTCCATGTGTATTGGTGTCCATAGAAACTAGTGTGAATAAGTTATGATAATGTGAGTGGTCTTGAAAAAGGTTAGGTTGGATTGGATGACAAATGATTTGGTTGCATGTGACCAAAGGTAAGGAGGAAGTGAAAGGCAAATTGCTCTTTCATTGACGCGGACCAGAATGATAGCATAGGTAGGGGGTTTTAGAAACAAAAGCCCCATTTATGCATTACGTCGTTGACCATGGGTTGTGTTAGAGAGGTAATCAAATCACTTTGACATGAAAATGAGCTTGAAATCCCTTGAGTAGGTGACGTGATAGGTAGAATTGTGTGATATGAGAGGATGGGGTAACCCTTTTTGGTAGGAATAACCTTGCCCCTTTTTATAGGAGACCCTAAGATGACTACAAGCCAAGTCCATGACCCCCCTTTTTTTTTTGGTGCAGACTGATCAATGCGGGAAGTCTACATAGAGATGTCCTTTTGTTTTGTGGTCATTTGTGAAGCTGATCGATGTGGGAAGCTTCTGAGAAAGTGTTATTTATAGCAAGAGTCTAGTCATAGCCATCCTTCGAGGGAGTGGTCTATATTTTTGCTTTATATATATGAGGGCTTTGAATAGTTGTCCTTCAAGGGAGCAGTCTATTAGCTACAGTAATGATAGTACAACTGTCCTTCAAGGGAGCAGTCTACCTTTAAAGTTTATGACCTTTGATATTTTGACATCAATTTATTTTTTTGACAGAATTTTGAGTCATGGACAAGACTATAGAAGTTCAAGGGCTACCTTTTATTAGGACAAAGCATTCATACTTTATAAAAGGGTTACATAGAGCTTGTTATAGGGGAATAGGGTTGAAAGGAATGAGGATTAAGAGGATGGGGTTGCTCAAGGGATGAGCTCAAGTTAAACATCAAGTGTATGAGTACTCGACTAACAGTAGAATGGTCACATATGCAAGGCATTAAGGGGCTCAGGTTCTGGTCGACCTTCAAGAGAAGATAGATGATAAGTCCCTAATCCATACTTGTGTGTGATGATGTAAGGTTCGAGCCAATTAGGATCAAATTTGCCTCATTTACTCCATTCCATATTGATCACGTGTTGGTTCTATTTGAGTATGAGGTCTCTAATTTTGAAATCTCATTCTCTCAAATTTTTGTTATAGGCTCGTTTGATGCGATTTTGATAGACATTGAGATGGTTGAGGGCAGCAAGATGACGTTTGTCAAATAACTCAAGTTGAGCTAATTGATCTTGATGAAAGTCATCATTAGAAAGAATTTCATGCAGAGAGATGTGAAGAGACAGGATCTATATTTTGAGAGGTAGGACAGCCTCTGTTCCATACACTAGAGAGAAAGGGGTAGCACCCGTAAAGGTTCAGATGCTAGTGCGGTAGGCCCACAAAGCGAAGGGAATGTGAATGTGCCAATCCCTTCCAGTGTCGTTGACCACCTTCATGAGAATTTTAGTTAAGATTTTGTTAGAAGCCTCAGCCTGCCCATTTGCTTGTGGGTAGTAAGCCGAAGAAAAGCTGAGTTTGATGCCAAAGGAGTCACAAAGTTTTTGGACAGTTTTGTTTTTGAATGACTTGCCGTTATCGGTGATAATTTTGTGAGGTACACCAAAATGACAGATGATGTGGGTGTTGATGAAGTTGAGAATTTTGTCAGATTTTATGGATACGAGAGGAATAGCTTCCACCCATTTAGTGAAATACTCAATGGCGGTGATGATGGACTGATGATGAAGAGACGAATGAGGGTTAATCTTGTTGATGAGATCTAAGCCCCACTGTGAAAAAGGCCAGAAATCTTGAGCGACTTGTAGAGCGTGGCTCGGGGGGTGAAGCAAGTTAGCGTGTTGCTGGCACTTGATGCAACGTCGAACATAGTCATTACAGTCTTGATGAAGAGTGGGCCAATAATAGCCCAAGCGAAGGATGCGCTTGGCAACCGAGTTACCACTGAAGTGTCTGCCACAAATCCCATCGTGGACCTGTTTAATGGCATGAGATGCTTCAGTGGAGGTTAGACAGTGAAGAAGAAGGCCGTCGAAGCATCTCTTATAGAGAAGGCCCCCTAGCATGGTATAGCGAGTTGTGCATTTGATGAAATCCTATCGTGCATTGCTAAAGAGGTTAGGAGGAATGATAGAATGAGCCAAGTAGTCCACAAGTTATTTATACCACACATCCTATGAACTAGAGTCTATGGTGTTGACGAGATTGATGTCAGTGGAAATGTATGAAGGCAATGGCACACGATTGACCATGACATAAATTATTGATGAGGATGATGAAGAGGGAATATGTGAGGTGAGGGAAGCCATGGTGTCAGCAAACTTATTCGTAGATCGAGGAACAGTCTGTAAGAGGTAATGGTCAAAAGATGCTAGAAGGGTGTCAACACAGTGCTTGTACCTTTACAAAATTTCATTTTTACAAAGATATGAACTGTTGATTTGATTGATGACAAGTTGTGAGTCAATAAAGATGTTAATGGTCTTGATGTTTAAAGAAAGGGCAGTTTGAAGTCCCAAAATTAAGGCTTCATATTCAGCCATATTATTGGTACATTCAAAGTCGAGTTTGAAAGACAAGGGCATGGGCTCACCCTCATGTGGGATGAGGATGACCCCCGCACCCCCACCGAGTTGACATTTGGAGCCGTCGAAGAACATCGTCATTTGGTAGAATATGTCATCAGTCGAGAGAGTGGTGATAGATTCATCAGGAAACTCACACTGAGAAGGTTGATTATCGAGAAGAGGGGTATCTGCCAGTTGGTCAGTGATTGTTTACCCCTTTATGGATTTCTACTGGATAAATTCCAAGTCAAACTCAGCAAGAAGCATGAGCCAACAAGCCATATGTTGTTTTTGGTATGGCTTAGAATGCATGTATTTAAGAGGGTCAGTGTGAGTGATGACAAAGGTTTTGTGATTGAGAAGATAGTGATGGAGCTTGGTAGCGGCAAAGACTAAGGCCAAACAGAGTTTCTCGGTATGAGTATACCGAGTTTCATAGTCAACAGGTGTTCGGCTTATGTAGTAGAACGCTTGCTCACGGTGTTGCTCGTCTCGGTGCGCGATCATGGCACCTAACGAATGGTTGGTTGCTGAGATGTAGAGGTAGAAGGGTTGGTCATCTTTGGGTGGAATGAGGACTGGTGGGGAGACCAGATAGCATTTGAGGGCTTCAAAATCCTCTTGGAAGTCTTTATCCCATTTAAAGGAGACATCCTTTTTTAGGAGATGATGAAAGGGTTGGTAGTGGTCAGAAAGCTGTGAGATCAAGTGACAGATGGACTGGAGGTTCCCTTACAGACTGCAAAGCTGCTTGAGATTGGTCAAAGGTGGCATCTCAAGGATAGCATAGATTTTGGTGGGATCTATCTCGATACCACGAAGAGACATGATGAAACCCAGGAGCTTTCCTGAGAGGACCCCAAAGACGCATTTTTTGGGTTAAGGCAGACATTATATTGAAAAAGGTGAGTGAAGATGATCTTGAGGATGGTCAAATGGTCGCAATGAAGCTTAGACTTGCCAAGCAGGTCATCCACATAGTCCTCCATGATTTTGTGGAGGAGATCATGAAAAATGTAAGTCATGGCACGTTGATATGTGGCACCTGCATTCTTGAGGCCAAAAGGCATGACTCAATAGCAAAAAGTTCCCCATGGGGTGATGAAGGTAGTCTTGTGCTAATCTTCTGGTGCAATCAGGATTTGGTTATATCTTGAAAACCCATCCATGAGTGATAGCATCTCATGGCCAGTCGTGAGATCAACAAGTTGGTCAATGTTGGGAAGAGGAAAATCATCTTTGGGATAGGCCAGGTTGAGGTTGTGATAGTCTGTGTAGATTCAGATCCCCCCAGTTGCTTTGGTAACATGGACAATGTTAGATACCCACTATATATAATCAATGGGTTGGATGAAAGAGACAGAGAGAAGACACTGAAGCTCCTCTTTAACAAGGAGTGCAATGTGAGGATGCATTTTGTGAAGCTTTTGCCTGATAGGCTTAGCCTCTAGGTTTGTGACGATGTTATGGATGACAATGTTAGGGTCGATACTAGGCATGTCACCGTAGGTCCAAGCAAAGGCCTTTTGTATTGTCTGAAAGAAATGTGGTATAGTCGATCTGCTCCTGAGCATCCAAAGATTGACCAATTTTTAATATGTGAGGAACATCAGAAGATGGAAGGTTAATGTCAATGGTTGATTCATTTAACATAACCTACGTTTTAGAAGGGAGGGAGCGCTGAATGAAAGAGTCATCGACACCCATGTATGTGAGAATGGCATCGTCGTCTATGTAGTGGACAGTGTTGATGGTTGCTGATTCATCATCTATCATGTTGGGATAAATGAGAGGGAGAGACCTAGAGACCCCATTGAGTTGATAGGTTAGGGGTTTCAAGCGGATGGTGTTTATGCCAAAAAAAACTAGGAGGGATAGAAACCATTGACTCTGTAGGTGAAGGAGGAAGAATAGGTGAGCTTGGTGGAGATTGGTCCATGATGGGTTCAGGACAAAGGTTTGTAGAAGCCTTGGTGGGTTCTTGGAAACCCAAACCATATCGTTTATTGGCATTGTCATCATTGGATGGTTCGATGGGTTGATGGGAGCCTTGTTCGTAGCGCCTAAAGCCAAAACCCTTCCATGCACACCTATAAAGGTAGGTGTGAGCAAAGGTGGGGTTGCCAAGAAAGGAGAAGTCAGATGTGAATGGTTGAGGTGAGGAGAGAGGATTCCCGTCAGTAGGAGCTCGATCCAACCCCCCATAGATGAGACTGGTTCGAAGGTTAGGAGGACCATCAAGAATGACCATTCTGATCTAATGGTCATAGCTTGGACTTTGATGAAGCTGTCCATACTCTTATGGAGTTTGGAACATGTCTAGGCTAAGTAAGTGATATTCCCCAAGTGAAAGTTGTTGGAAGATATCTTCCATGGGGTCCTTGGTTGTCGCTTGAGAAGGTGATATGAGGGCAACCACCGTTTGCGTACTAGTTGAAGCTTCCACAGATGGCGGCGGTGTTTGGGTTGGTGTCTTGAGAGGAATGAGAATGTCATTTGGTCGATAGGTCATGTTACAAGTCTTGAAAGGGGATGGGTCGGCAGGAATGATGTGGACTTGCCCGTCGAGTTCAAATTTGACACAACGGTGAAGTGTAGAAGGGACGCAAGCCATGGTGTGGATCCAGGGTTGTCTTAATAGCATGTTATATTGGAATTCTTCCTTGATGATGTAGAAGAGCTCTGGGATTATGCGCAGGCCAATGTAAATATGGAGGATGACGGTGCCAATAGTGTTAGCGGTGGTGTCATTAAAGGATCAAAGGATTGTGTCAGTTTTTGATACATAATTCTTGGGGAGGGCCAATTGATCAAAGGCATGGGTAGAGATGATGTTAATGCTAGTGCCCCCATCAATCATAACTCGCTTAATGCGGGTTCGATCAATGTAGGCTATGATGAAGAGGGTAGTGTCCTGATCTTCTGAGGTAGAGGTAGGAATTTCATAATCGCTAAAAGTGATAGAGGTGACAGGGGATAAAGAATGGACCAGGGCAGCTAGTGGTTGGGGGTCTTTGGGTTGGACCTCTGCTGCTTATAAGGCTCTAATTAGAGCTTGACGATACTGGGGTGAGCTTTGGATGAGGTCATACAAGGTCATCTTCACGGGCATTTGGTGAAGCTATTTTAACATAGAGTCATGGATTGCCCCTGAAGAAGAGGGTTGAGATGCACCCAGGATGGAAATCTTGGGCTTTAGTGGTTGAGGTGGCTGGACAAAAGGGTAGGTCCAAGGAATAATAGTTTTTTCTTTTGTCTTATCCTTTTGTGACCTAGTGGTTATGTGGATGGTGTTAATTTCAAAGAGAGGAGGTGAAGGAGATGGAGGGGTCATAGTTTGTTGATGAGATGTCGATGTCAATGAAGAGGTTTGAGGGATATGGCAAGGTGTCGGAAGTCTGTCGACAGTGTCCTCAAGAAGAAGAGTGTCTTTCTCCATGTATTGGTGAATGACCACTTTGAGGGCATAGCAATTCTCAGTGTCATGTCTTGGCATACGATGATATAGGCAAATCTTAGTATCATTGAACCAGCAAGGTTTTGACCCGAGGGGTTGGAATGGCTTGATAGGCGAAAGGGTTATGCTAGAGGTCTGTAAAATTCAGTGCAATATCAAAGTGTATGAACCCACTAAGGGGTCCGTGCTTATTGATGCATGAGGTGTCGATGACTTTTGCTTAGGAGGTGTTGAAGGAGGCTTTCGTACCACCTTTTGGGTTGGTGGTGCGGCCACATGCGGAGATGACACTTTCTTTGTGAGAGGTGCCAAATTTTTTAGAGAGGGTAGGCTTGTGGTAGGCAAAGGAAGTAGTGGAGGTAACTTGTTTTGGTTAGGGGTCAGAGTAGGGAGCACTCCTATTAGGGTAGAAGGATGAGGGCCCAAAATGGAGGGCAATGGTGACGGTGGAGGAGGGGTTTGCTGCCATGGCTTAGCAGTCTTCTTTGGTTTGGTTTGAGGACTGCTATTGGGTGAGGCAAGGTTCAAGTCTACCTTCACTTACAGGTGAGTGAGGTTAGTGATGGGGTGAACACCGAGTGACTTGATGGGTTTAGATATGGTGGATGAGGGTTTATGTCCTGATGTGGATGGTTGATGTTTTGAAGGTTTAGAAGTGGCAGTCTAGTTTGTGTCAGAGACTTTAGGGGATTTTGTCACAAGAGGGTTAGTGGCATGAGATGAGATAGACTAGGTAGGATGAGGAGCTTTGAGTCACTCCCATAATGTTTGATGTTCCACTTTCCTCGATTGGAGAAGTCCTAGTTTCTCTACTAATCGAGAGAATGGTTGGGAAGATGTAGGATGGGGCTTTGGTCCTTCAAAAGATGTGGATGGTTGTGGGGTCAAAAATGCATTAGGTGTGGCAGTCTCGGACCCAAGGTGTGGGGGAGTTATAACTGGATTGTCATTGGTCGAAGAAGATGGAGAGATAGGTTCTTCTCTTGGTGGAGAATGAACTGGAGAATGTGGCTCCTCAAGAGGGTAGAGGGCAGGGATGATTGTGCCTTCTACATGCAGTTGAGGAGTAGGAAGGGTAGGGTCCTCCATTGGTAGGAGGAATGATGAAGGTGAGGCTGGTGGTGCTGGTATGGCCAAGGCGTCCTCCAATATAAGGGAAGTTGATGGAGAACTAACACGAGAAGAGGGTTCATCTACGTGTGATGGACTAATGGGCGGACTAACCTCTTGAGACTGTGAGAGAGGTTGGTCAGATATAAAAGGCAAGACCATGTTGACTGTACGTATATAATGTTCTTGGGAGTCATTAGTCATGGTTTGCACAATGTTTTGGCTAGGAAGATTATTGGGAAAGGGTTTTTTAAATATGTCTATGCTTTGATTGGGTGGCACATTTGGGTTGTCTAAGACAAGGTCACCTTTATCAAGCATGTCTTGAATGATGTTCTTGAGAGTCTTATAGTTGCTCATATCATGGCCTTTGACACGGTGGTAATTACAGAAGTCATTCTCCCTATACCACGCAGGGATAGCGCACGAGGGATCGAATTGAGGAGGCAGTTGGATTTGGGGGAGATTGAGGACTCCCAGTTTGACAAGTTTATCCAACACATATGCATATGGTTCTCTTAGTGGAGTATACTGACGCTGCACATATCTTTGTTGGAATTGTTTGGTGATGTTGTCTGATGTGGAAGGTTGAGATTGGTTATTTGTTGAAGAAGATGATCTAACGACTACAGCATTTGCTGATGCCTTAGATTTGGAATTAAAAGAAGAAGGTTTAGAGGAAGAGTCATTGGACTTGGAGTTGGGGTTTTTACTCTGCAACTTGACTTTTTTTTCCTTGACAGCACGTAGTTCAAGCTTCCTAGCCATCGTGAAAACCTCGTCAAAGGTGCAGAATGTCTGGACCCGCAAGGTAGAAGAGATGTGCTTGGCACATGCTCTTGAAAAGAGCTCAATGAGCTCAGGTTGAGGTAGGGAAAAGGAGAGTTCATTGATCAAGCCTCTCCAGTGAGCAACGAAATTGGCTATCAATTCATCCTCAAATTGCCGAATAGAATACAGATCTATGATTGAGACCTTTTTGGTAATATTGATAGAAAAGTGGTCAAGGAAGAGTTGGGCTAGCTAGGTGAATGTGAAAAGAAAATGGCTGGTGAGAGAGTTGTACCAGTTGAGAGCAGCACCAGCAAGTGACATGGGGAACGTGCATAACAACAATGCATCATCATGCACTATGAGATAACAAGCATGTCTGAATGTTTGCAGATGTTGTTACGGGTCTTCCTTACTCTAGAAATGAGAAAATTTAGGAAGTTCCCACTGACTGGGATACGATCAGATTGGGACAGAGGGATGGATGGGTTCATTGCAAATTTGCTCATACAAGAGAGCATTTTGTGAACCAAAAATAGAGGTCTCGAGAGTAGACATTTTGTCCATCAGCATTTTGATTATATCAGTTGATGGATTGGCAGGTGGAGCACCCCCTAGGTTGTAGGGCATTTGAAAGGTATTGAGAGGAGTGTATGACATGGTTGGTTGTGCTTGTGTAGGCGCAACATATGGATAGCTAGTTATCGGGGTAGATGTTGAAGCCAAGGGCACTTGTGCTATGGGGTTGGTGGGCACAAATTGGATAGGAGCCATCAAAGTTAGTTAAGGGGTGGCCACACTTGTTGAAGGGTAGGAAGTTACTCTTGTGTTGATAGGTGCAAGAGTAGGGGGGATAGAGACCATTAGGTTTTGGAAGGGTGTAGAATTTGGTTGAGTAGTTTGAGGTTGAGGGGGTGCTGAAACCCCAATGGAGGTAGGTCTAAAAGGAGAGACTAAATTTTGAAGATAAGACATGGTCGGGTTATTAGTCGAGGTGTTGGCTTGATTGTCTATAGGTTGAATTGTGAACGCTATTGATATCACTGCAGTCTCAACTAAGGAGGTTGGCATCCCATAAATTGGGTTGCTTGAAGAGTCTCACATTTGGCTTCTCACAAGATAATGTTGAAGGGCCTTGACATTGAGGTCAAGGAACCTTTTGAAGTCTTGGTCCCCCTCAAAGACAGTGGGAGGTTGAGTCGGGGTTGGTTGGGTAGGAGTTTGTTCAGTTTCTGAATGATACTCCATTAGAGGACTGGTTATGGATGGTGAAGGTAGAAGTGGTTGTTACCTCGCATGGTCAAGAAGAGCCTTGGTTTGACTGTGTGTCAAAACCATTTAAGGCAAGAAAGGGTTAGGTTTTAGAAACTGTGTTTTTTAGTCTCAGAAAACTAGAATGGGTGTTGGACAGTAAGAAAGTCAGATTTTAAGCTTGTTGTGACCGACGTCAGTTAAAAAAAAATGATGCCGATGAAATAGGTTGCCGATGTCAGTCAGATAACCGATGCCGGCAAAGAAAGGTTGCTGACATCAGTGGTAAAATTGATGTTGGTTACTGTGTTTTCTAGAAACTCAAAAAATTTGAGAGTTTTTGGAAAAAAAGAAGAAAATGTCCTCACTAGCTCAAAAAACCAGATAAGAATAGAAAAACAGATGGAGACAGGTAGATCCTAAGCGTTAAATCCTAAGAATAAACTTTTAGAATCTTGTTGGCTTATGCCTTAGAGTGTTTTGGGGAGGTTGGCTTGTAGAACGGGTCCTAGAAGAGGTAGTCTAAAGATGGTTTTAGGTCAGTTTCGATGCTCAAGACTCTGTGTTAGGTTCCGTACGTGGCCTGGTGCTAGGAGCTTGCTCCCCTCACTTCACGAACCCAGAGCCAAGCTGGGCCACTTAGCCAGTATATACTTCCCCTGGAGATTATCCTCTGCCAGAAAATAGAGTGGGCTTTCCCCTTGGTAGTGAAGTCCAAGTGGGATTATCGGGATGGGTAAGGTATCCGCTGGGTGATGAAATCCTAGTCAGGCCTTATCTCAGGTAAGTTTTGATGTCTAATTTGTGCAAGTGATTTGGTTGTGTAACATAAGTGGCCTACGATTAATTCATGATGTGGTTGTTAATTACTAGATGTGAGAGATAAAAATGCAAGCAAGCAGAAATGAAATGCAATGTATTTTAAGCCCCAAAACGAAATGTGAATTTGGATGAAAACAAGTTGAGAAAGGGTTGAAGAGTATGACTTTTGACTAGTCTAAGATGCAAGAAAAGAAAGAACAAGAATGATTATTTTTAATTTTTTCTAATAGTGTCTTTTGGAAGAGATAGAAGAAAGAGGTGAAAAGGAGAAACATAATGCACCTATATGAAAAGAAAGAAAAGAACCCAAGGAAGACCCTAGGGTCCCATCGGGCGTGCCAAAATGTTTCTAAACAAGTTTTCGCTTTTCACATTCAAAAGGAAATGAGAAACTAAGAGAAATGGTCTAGGGCTTGTATGTACCTAGATGAAGTCTTGCGCACCAAATTCAGATGACTGAAGGAACTCCTCTTTGGTTGTGGAGGATGACACCTGTAAGAGAAAGAGACTCAAACACAAAGGTTGTTAGATAGCTAGAAAGTGGACTGCCAAGCAAAAGCTTGGTCCTAGAAGTGCAAAGAGTTCTTGAAGGATGATAGTCCACAGATTGTTAAAAAGTAGAATATTGCTAGGAATAGAAATGATAAAGACAGAATGAAAGAAATGAAAGCAAATGCATACTTGTTTGTAGCAATCTATTTTGCACAGTCACTGACATTGGTGGTTCTGCCGGTGTCAGTCAAGGAAGGTCACCGACGTCAGTTAGTCTGCCGACGTCGGTAGGGGTAATGGTCAAGGTCGATCAAGGTAATGGCCTGGGGCAAGTTTTAGGTCTGGTTTATAATCCATAGAATGGTCTGAGAGTCTGTTTGGAGGTTAGAGAGCCTCTTTTGGTGGTTTGTGTAGAGCTGTAAGGTAGAAAGTATGGTTTGAATAGGAGACCAGAGAGAGGACAGGGTGACAGGGAGACAGGGATTGAGAGAAGGCCTTTCAGCCTCTCTGGGAAGAGCAGGTTGGGTTTGTGTCAAGGATGCTTGGAATGGACAGTAGACAAAATGCTAATATATTTGAAATGACACTGAAATAAAAATAGTACAAATACTTAGCTGTGGCACGAGTTGGCAGAGGTGCAGGAGCTGTGTTTCGATTGTGGCTGGTGATGGAGATGTCATGCAATATTCAAACCTATATGGAATGACTGGTGCTGGTCCTCCAATCTTGGAAAATGCTATCAAAATGCTGATACTTGCGAGAAAATGAGAAGCAAGAACGCTAAGAAGTAAGAGCAAGAGAACTCTGTTTCACGGGGAGAGGATTCGAGATTCGTGATTAGCTGAGTAGTGATTAGTGATTCGTGATTAACCCGAGTGAGAGGTTATAACTTAGTTTAAGTAAACCGACATCGGCAATCCAGCTGGTGTTGACCGACATTTGACCGACATCGGCAGGTGGAGAATGATTAAAAGGGCTATCAAGCCTGTTCTCCATCCGCCAAGTGCATAATCCATTAGAGAATTGTCGAAGGTTGGGCCAAATACGCATGAGAGTTGGTTAGGCAGTTAGAAAGGAGTAAGAATAGGTCTTGGGTGAGTCACTTAGTCTTAAGGTGAGTCATAGGGTGGGAAATGGTCCAAGGCAAGGTGTCTTAGGTGAGGTGTTATGGGTGATGTGTCAAAGGGGGGGTTATTAATTCAAAATAAATTATTATTTTAAATTAGTAAGTGTGTGGGTTAGGAATGGGTTAGGAATAGACCAAGGGGGAGGATGACCAAGGGTTAGACACAATTTCAGTGTCTACACATGCACTTTGACATATGCATTATAGGCAAGCATTTTTTATGCACGATTTTGATGAGTAATGATTATCTGTAACCTTATCAAAATTTTAAAAAAAAATCTTTATAATGAGTTTTAGATATATTCTCCTCTAAATTACCTACTAATTTTAACTTAGAGAAAGCCTTAGGGTGAGATGAGAGTATAGTCATTGAACCATTAAACCATTGAAATTTTGAAAATGTGGTTCAACTTTGGGGTTCAATGATATGAGATGAACTACACAGACCGACCAATAGTCATGATCTTTCCAGAAACCTTGAACATTGAAACATTGAACCTATTGAACTTTTGAACTCTGTTATGTAGGTTCAAACATTAGGTTCAAGTAGTAGGTTCAAATGGTAGGTTGAATGATACATTAATTTATACAAGGGAACTGAGTGAACATGAATCTTTACAAAACATTGAGTATTGAACTTTTGAACCGTTGAACTTTTGAACTCCAAAAAAGGGTTCAAGTTCAACCAAAAGATTCAAAGTCATAATTGAAATACACAAAGGGACAAACAATTTGCTTTGAGAAACTTTGAACTTTGAAACATTGAACCTATTAAATCGTTGAAATTATTGAATTCTTTAACTCTGAGAAAGGTTCAAATTCAAAGGTTCAATTCTTTTAAAAATTCACACATAAAAGGCAATAAGCAGATGAATTTCTTTTATGGCAAAATTCACAAAAAATTGAATAAGGGTGACTCAAAAGGTAACACAATGCAACTCACAAACTATAAACCAAGAGGCATAACAAGGTAGATGTGATAAAGGATGTGATGAGCTACAAGAAATATTTAAAAGGGGGAATACAAGCAAAATATATTGTAAATAAGGAATGTGAGGCTCCAAATGGGTGATGTGAACATCCTCAAAAAGAATGAGACATACTAGGCAAGTGAGGAAGGCTAATAACTATCAACACCAAGGACTTAGGACATTTTGACAAATGAACACAAAGATTAGACTAACAAGTTAAGTGTATAGAACATCCCATGAAAGCTATATCCATAAAAAGTAAAATGGATATACCTTCCCATAATGTGTTCTCCATTCCTCAAGACCCTTTATAGAGCCATCATTCTACTATGAAAATTAGGTACTTCTATGAGAAAGTAGGTAGTACTAAAATATTTTTTTATTCTCCTTTTCTAATCGACTAGCCTACCTAACCCCAATGGACCTTAGCTCTATAATGAGGCTAACTATGGAGTTTGAACTTAAACTATAAAAAGGAGATGTGCTTAGAATCATATCTTTTAGTGTGATCTAACTTTTAAGATTATTTTTGCCTTTGAATCATTGTCTTTTATTTGGATTTTAACTTGTTCTGATATATTTTTCTATTTCTCCTCCATATGGATTTATAAAACCAAACATGGGTGTTAAAGATTATAAATATAAGAGAGCTTACACTTGGTCACTAGATAAAATGACCTAAAGACCAAGGTGTCTAAAGACTCCTATACTTGCTCATGAGTAAGTGTGCAATCTCAAAATTGACTGATATGAGGCTCAAATGAAAGGAATTAAGAGAAATATGGGGATCATAAGAGATCCATGTATGTAATAAGTGATATAATGATAAATATGCTCATAACTGATCAAAAGGAGGTAAAATAGTGTTATAAAAGGGATGGGGCTATGCTATGATATTCATGTCACTAAAGAAGCCATACTAACCTACAATGGATCTATCATCAGGACCAATTAAAGTATTAGTCATCCTAAAAAGTGGTTTAAAGATGTTTTATTATGGTAATTTGTGAGGAAGGCTTGGTGCTATCCATGGTCTTACTATGTAACTCACAAGGTGAACACCAATGAGGTAAATGCTAAATAAGGGGGAAAATAATCATAAGCTACTAAGGTAAAGAATGATATTAAAAAAAAAAGACAAAAAAAAATAGATATATAACAACCAAGATGAAAATAAATGCCAAATGTAATGTGTAAGAAAAACCAAAGAATGTAAAGGAAAATAATGAGGCTAGTAAATTGAAACTAAAATAAGTAAAGTGCAAAAAAACAAATAAGCATGATAAAAAAAAGCAAGACCTATGCTAATGCCTATATCAAATATGTGTATATGAAATACAAGTCTATAAGTCTCAGAAGGCTTCTTGAAGCTAAATTTATTTGTTATTGTGCATTGTAGAATAAGAGTGGGCATCATAAGATTCCCTAATTTTTTAGTGTATGTAGGGATTGTAATTTTAAGATTCCCTAAAGTCTGAAGGTACATGTGGATAGGCATTTCAAGATGCCCCAACATGTGAATTATAGTAAGGTAACATTGAACCATTAAAATAATTTGTATTTGGTTGGTAGGTGCATGTGGAGATAGCTAAATGTGTTGGTTTATTATATTTTAGGGATGTTGAATATGACATATCATGTGTAGGATAGGTATGAAGAGGGAAAGGAGGAGCATGTAAGATATGATTTGGAGTAGGCATTTAAACTAGGTATTCCTTTATTTCATGTGAATAAAGAGTTTGAGGTTTAATAGATGAAATGATATGTTTAAAGTTATTCATGTTAGCTATCATTTCCTTATTGGTGTAGGAAGAAGGATCAACTATGGTAGAAACAAAATTAGTGGATGAGGTGTAGGTATGGGATAATTATTCTTTTTCATTAGGTAGATGATGTTGATGTGATTTTGGTTCTTGGGATTGAATTTGAGAAGTTTGAAGATAGTCTTGATAACATTATTTTGTGAGAGTATCAATATTGAAATGTAGACCAAACAAATAATAAAGAAGAAATTTATGAAAATCATGACAAGACTCGTGAGAATGACCTATATTAGCATGTCATCAATAAAATTTATTAGGATTTTACCATTTTGGAGGAGGTTTGGAAGGATCAAAGCTCACGGGTTTAGAGGGTGGCAATTTATTCTTAAGTTATTCTACACTCAAGGGACGATGGTTGGGTTAAAATTGGTTAAATTGGATGCTCCATTTTGAGTTTGGGGAGGATTTAATGAATAAATGTTCTGATAAATTGAGTCATAAGAAAGTCTTACTTTTTTTCTTGGTTTAAGGCTTCTTTTAAAGTTTTATGGGAAAATATCTTGACTTTATATTGAAGATGAGCTTTGAGAGTATTAACAAATATTTTTAAAATAGTATCATCATTCATGTTATGGTGCACTTTACAAGAAAGAAAATTATATAATTTGATGAAAGTATGAGTAGATTCATTAGGAAGTTGTTTGGCATTGATGAAATGTCTAAGGTTATTTTCAGAAAGGTCATCATTTTGGAATTCCTTCACTAGAGCATTGAATAAATCCTCTAGATGTGAGACAAAATGTCTAATAATTTGGTTGTACTATTCAAGTGCATCCCAACAAAGATTTTGGCTAAGGTCTTGGTGGTAGCAAATATATTAGTTTGGACCCATTCCTAATAGAGATTACTAAAATACTTAAGAAAGATAGTAGGGTCCTTAGTCCCATTATATGTGATAGTTGTAGAAATATTTCCAATATATATGGATTAAATGAATGGTGCTAAATGTTAATTTAAAAAATGTTGAATCGTTGTGTTATTCATTGGAGGTTAAGGGATGATATTCCCATTGGGATCTCTAAGGGGAGGAGGGATATAATTTTTATCTGGTTGAGACATGATGACCTAAGGTGGTTGACGAGTCATGTTTAATAAATTTTGTTATATTTTCATCATTTAAGAATGATTATTTATTTGTATGATGTTCATTTTTTGAAATATTTAAGCTAGAATTTGAGTTGTGTTGATTTTCCAATTTGAAGGTGGGGTATTAGTGTTGTTAGGAAGAGGATTGTTAGTGTTGGTGTAAGGAGTATTATTTGTAGATGGAGGATTCTAGATATTAGTGTTAGTTATCTTAAGTGTGATATAATAATAAGGAATCTTGGTATAGCCACCATTCTAGGTATGAGTGTAAATAATATCATCAAGACTTTTAAATAATTAGGAATCATCTAGATTATCAATTTGAGTGGTTTCAACCACATTGATTTGGAAAGTGATGAGGCTTGGTGATATTTTTATGGGTGTAACAAGAGGATTGTGAACATTGGTTGTAAGATGTGGAACATAATGTCAGGTTGCAACAGTTGATGTAGATGGGTTGATGAGTTTATGATTTCTAGGTTTAGAAGGGGTAAAAGTGGTATAAGGTATATGATTGCCATGGTTGGGGATTTTTCTAGTAGGATTATTTATATCTATTATAGGGTATGGGGAAAATCGAGATTGAGAAGATTTAAAATCATGTGATAAAGAGTTGTACCATAAAGAGTTTTATTATATGGTGGGTAGGCTAGGTAGGAGATAAAAACCCATGTATATTTAGAATGGGTTGATAATATCAAGAAATAATTTGATAAGAGGCTTCATGATGCCAATTAGGAGTGAATATCAAGAAGCTAGGAGGAAAAATGGGGACAAAATTGGCCAAAAAGAGGTACAGGGTTGGCCTAAAGTGAATAGCACTGACTAGGTTGACTCTATACTGAATAAGGTTGGCCCAAAAGGTACTAAATTGATTTCATCGACTTAGTATACTAATTAAGAAATTCAAAAGGATACTAAGTTGACCTAGTCGACTTAGTATGCTAAGGAAGAAGTTCTGAAAGATACTAAGTCAACCCAATCAACTTAGTATATTAAGGAGGATGTTTTGAAAGATACTAAGCCGATCCAATTGATGTAGTATGTTAAGGGTGAAGCTCTAAAATATACTAAGTCAACCTAGATAATTTAGTATGATAAGGAAAAAATGCAAATCATTCTATAAGTGACTGTGTCAATAGAGATAATAATTTTCTGAAACAAGGTAAACAAATTTTGCAATGTAATTTGAAAGCAAGAAATGGAAGTAAACACACAATCAATTGGGTCAATGAGATTAATCCAATTGAGTCACATAGCACAAAACCTTTCACCAATGCTAACCAATGTAAGTTTTTGCAATACAACATATAATTCAAAAAATAACAAACAATTTGCTTGAAAAGTAAAATCTAAGTGGTCATTATGAATGTTATTATACTATTAGAATATGATTTTAAGTGTGATCTAAAGTTGTCTATAATCAAGGAACTAAAAATCAATATAAGTATGGTTTTGGGACATTTAGGTTGAAAGGAATATATATTGGTAATTGTATTAGCTTGGTATTGGGGCCTACCCCCTCACTTCACACACCACAATAATAAGGGTGTCAGGTGCTTAGCCAAAATATACCATTAACCATGTGTTTATACTTGGCCAAAAAACCAAGTCAGCTTCTCCCTTGGTTATGAAATCCAAGTAGGTAGGCCTTGGGCAAATAATTGTAAAAATGGGTTTTAAGAATTTATGATTTAGTATTCTATGCAAGAAAGAGAAAATAATGTAACTAAATAGTATATTGAAAAACACATAATTAGACTATGTGATGTATAATTAGCATGCAAGCAATAAGAAATGAAACTAGAGCTAATTACTAACATATAAGTGTTAATTCTAACTTTAAAACATAGTATAGTGTTGATTTAGTCGATAGGGTATGCAAATAATATAAAATAGAGTCAACAGTGTTGATTTATACTATAGAAGTAAGGGTTTGAAAATAAACTATGTCAACAATGTTGACCTAGTTTTCTAAATAGAACATAGAATGGAGAACTACATTGATGGTGTCAACCTAGTTGACTATATATGGATAGTTTTAAAGAGTGTAAATTGTGAAAATTAAAAATGTAGCAAATGCTAAAAATGATAAAAAAAAGGATAGAAAGGAACCTTGATGGGTTGGAAGATGCTTAAAATTTTCAAAAATTATATTTAAGCTACTTGAAAATTCTATCAAAAGGTGAACTAGGTTGACCTAGTTTTCTAAAGCCCTAATGCTAAAGTTTGTAAAAATAACTATGCCGATAGTGTCGACATAGTTTATTATTTGGATAATGACTATAATTCTAAGTCAGTAGTACTAACCTAGTTTATTATCTAAAATAATGATAATAAAATGATATAATTTAAAAAACATGAGATAAAACCTACAAGGGTTAGATTCATGTCAGGTTTACCAAAATATATGAAATCATAAATGCATCATGTATATAAATCAATCATAAATCAAAGAAGATAAATCATACCATACACTTCCAATTGGGGACACATTTGTTAAGCACAAACATGACCAAAATGGGGATCCACTAGCCCCGATTAGGGGATCTCTTATCATAATACACCATGATAGGGAGGGTTCTAAATCCTCCAATCAAGTAAAATCATGAAATAAACCTGAGGGAGTCCTATGTTTAGATATCTCACTAAAATAACAAGTAAATAAAATATAATCTAGTGCTCACCAAATCTTGTGGCATAAAGTGGGGGTTATAAATAATAAACATGCATAGAAGACATATACTCACTTTAATGTATATGAAATCTTAATGTATGGAAGATAAATACAAATGCATATCTATATACTCTTACAAAGAAAGAACAAAGATATGATAGCTTTGAAGATGAACTTGCTAAGCCTAAATCTCTCCCTTGGCCAAGGTGCTTTGTAATAGGTTGTTATGGTATGTAAGGATGATAAGAAAAAATCAACTCTAGGATATACAAGCTATCAATACATCCAAAAGACTTCTCCACAAGACAATGTTCATATCTTGAAAGAATGTATGAAATAGTTAGCTTGCTCAATTAGAATGATCAATAAGCAGATGCAAAATAGATCTTGCTTATTCTTTTCTTCTCTCGATAATGGTGAAATTAACTTGTTTATATTGGAAACTCTAACCCTAAACCATTACAAAAATTATTTCTGATAAGGTCAACTCAATCAACTTAGTATTGTTTAACCCATGCTAAAAATGAACTACATCAGTATTATGGGTTGATGACAAAATAATATATGGTTGACCCTGCTGACATAGTATTAAAACTATTGAAAGGGTATTTAGGCTATGGAAAATTTAAATGAAATAAGAAAATGACTTGAGTAGGGTATAATAGAGAAGAACAAGCTTAGATAAATATTTTTTAGGAGATAAGTCTATAGATAATAAGTGGCAAAAGGGTCAAAAATACTATGAAGCACCAATGGTTTGCTCACCCCTTTATTGGTGCACCCCTTGAGGCATGCACTTAGAGAGATTGAGACTTGATGGGTTCCTACAAGATAGAAAGTATTAGTAATCGATAAAATTTTGATAATATTATGGGTATAGAGGAAGTATATTAACATTAAAAGAAAGGTTGGTCCTTAAGGAGCCATTAGATCACTTGAAGATGAAAAATACAAGATCAAGGAGAATGAAGATATTATATGGAAATAACAAGAGTTAGTAGGAAAGATAATGTTTAAATAAAACATAAACCATGTGACTGTATAATAGTCCTAACTCCTATTTAAGATGATTTGAAGGTCAACCAATACAATGTTGATGATGATGATTGTTAACAAACCATTGAGTCAATTTTGAGTCAAGGAGTAAAAATATTTATTTATTGTATTTAGGAGTTGAATGAGGCTAAGAAGTAACATTCAGTATCTTCTTTAAAATATTATATCATAATAAAAACATTGAATAGATGGTGGAAATACTTGTTGCCAAAGGAATTTGGGAGTAGTTAGAGAGTTGAACTCTCTAAAGAATTGTATGAGGAAGAATATGATTTAAAATAGGACTATAATGCTTATGTGAATCCAATAATCATATTTAAGATCCCATGTATACACTATTTTATCTAAGAGAGGTTGTTATTCATATAAGGACATTCATCCATACTAAGACATACCATTAGAAAAAAGTTATAGAGATACAAATATAGCTACAATCCATTACAATTTGTACACATGGTAGATACAAGATATGTTTATGATCTTAAGTATTTGATCAAACTAGAGGAGAGAAGTGCTAATGAAGAATAATATACTAGAGACATAAAAGGAAACTTTAAACAAGGTAAGAAATTAGAATCATCTATTGATAGGAACAAGAAAGATGTTAAAGAAAAGAAGAATTATGAGAAGAGTAGTATAGGAGAAATAGATTATGATAAGAGAAATAAAAAATGGAAGTCAAGGAAGAAGCTTAAAAGATTATATTTGAGTTGGGACTCAAATTTTCCCACCTGAGGAGTATGATGCAAGAGAATCATTGCAAATAGATTGATTATGTTTATTTTAGGTCTTCTGTAATCTTTGATGGTATTAATTAGTCATTAAAAATCCATATCAAGCTTCATTTGTCATTTATAATCCATATGGAGGGGTTTTTAGCTTTCTTGCTAAAATGACCATTTAAAAAAAAATAATTTGCTCTTAAAAGTTTGTAAAGTTTTGGTATGTGTCAAGATTATAGGTACTATGGTAAGGAGTTTACAATATCTAGTATTATGCTCTAATTGTTTCCAATCCTCCACATAATATATAATTATCAAAAAATCCATTTAGGTTGGTCCAACATAGGAGGAAGGTTAAACATAGCATGTTCTAAGTCGATTTATAATTGTTCAAAGATTCTTGTGAACTAAATCAAGAACACAAAAAGTTTACATTTGTTGTTGCCAGTTTTAAAAATTCACACCATAAGTAAAGGATCCCAAAAATGTATACAGACAATGAGAGAATCCTAATTAAAGGTGGTTGAAGGTGTAATTTTTTATGTATGGAGAGGTCTGTGTGTGATTTTAAAGATATATGAATATAAAATAGCTCTTGTTGTGATATTGATAAAATATCATAATATTTATTTTTTAATCATATATCATTTATTTTTATATGATTTTTTGATAATTATTAGCTTATAGAAGTCTAAAAATAAGTTTTCTATAGTCCAAACACAAGGTTACAATCAGATACGTGAGACATTAACATGTTTTTAAGATTGTTTAAGGACAATGGTTAATTGATAGAGTAGGAGGCATAGGTAGGAGTATTAATAAAAAATTATAACTTTTTGATAGTCACCAAAACTCAATATTATCCCAAATTCAAGCTCTCAGGTTTGTTACAAACCTATAGGCCATAAATTGGGCTTTAATATAATAAAAGTGGGATTTCTTAAAAATGAACCATCAAAAATAATCAAAACATTGTAGATATATGTATTGATATTCTTTTCAGCTTATTTAATTGGTTTTAATACTTTTATATTTCCACAAGTCAATATATAAGTGACTAGGTAGAATAAACCTATAGAAAATTAAAAAAAAAGGTTTGAAGGCATGAAAACTCACTTTTCTTTAAAATAATAATTTTGAATCCTTTGAAAATTTTTAGGTAGATACTATAATGTGTATATAATAATATAAAATAGGTTTCAAGTTGGAATATTCTTAAAATTATAGTTATATATGACAAAGAGTTTACAGATCCATAATTAGGCCTAAATAGGGATAAAAGTAATTTTTTTTATTTTCATGAAGTTTCAAGTGTTATAAAATTTTGTAAATAGTTGGATAAATGTGCAGTAATTCATATTATATTTTAAAATAGATTTCAAGGTTTGAGTATCATTAGAAAGAGAGAAGACTAAAACACAGTTTGCAATCATATCAAGAAGGTCAAAATCCTATTTTGTTGAGTCTCTAATTTTAAATAAGAGATGAGTTATATGAGTGGTCATTGGGATGTATCCCTTAAAATTAGGTATAAGGAGGTATGTGAGAATTTGTGAATCACTAGTTAAGTTAATATTCCTCAGAAGAGGTTACAAACTGAAATAAGAAGCTTAGAAGCATGATTGATGATTCTTTATGTTTTAGAGCTAAAAAGACAAGTTTAATCCCATGTTATAAGTTCATTAACATAAATAAATGTGGAGGAGGATTGAAAACCTCAAATAAAGTTTTTTAAGGTTGATATATCCCTTAACAAGGTAGGTAATAGGATGAATATGGTTAGTAACTAGTTTAAGAAAACAATCCTCCTAGACTACCTACATCAATAGAGGACATTTATCACCAACCAATGGAAAATTTATAGAGGAGGTAATGGAATCGTTAATCAATATGATATCTTAATAATTGAATATATGTGCCTAAATAATGATTTATTTAAGCATTTGTTAGATATATGTATTTAAGATATTTTTACTAGTTATATTAATAGGTGTAAAGTACAATGAAATTTTTTGGTGGTTGTGAACTATTCTTATGTTAACAATTAATGATCATCCTTAAATTTGATATCAATTTGCTCATAATAGGGTAGTTATAACCTTAAATTCAACATATTTTGAATGGTATATGGATGGCATTTCTTTTTTACATGGATAGTACGATTGAAAAAACATAATATCTTAGATATATTGTTGTTTACCATAATTTGGGTTTTATATAAAACAAAGAATAAATTAGTTGTAGTAAAATAGATTTAAGAATATGTGAATGAAATTAAAAAGTTTATATCTCTTTGATAGGTTATGAAAATAAATAAATCTACTTTATAAAATGAAACCGCAATAAGCAATAAAAATGCCAGAGGGATAAGGAATAATCACACCTATTTTTTATTCTTGAAATATGAGACTATATATTTGTTGTATTGATTGTATCCAACTTACTCTTTAAATTTCAAAAATTTAATGTAGTTCCTAGATAGATTGATGCACTATGTAGGTGCATCTTATACAAAATTTATTGTGACTATCCCGTCAAGGTCGTGTCTATCTTTATATAGCCATGTCAGTCTTATCAATGTTTTGTAAATTAATATTTATGTCACACACATGATTTAGTCTTACTATTATGCATGTAGTTTCACTTCATCCATCTATCAAGGAAAATCTTTAAAATACATGAATATCCTCCTTGACCAAGCATGACTCTCTAAAAATAAACAAAATTAATGAAGTCATAGAACTATCGATTTAGCATTATAAATTACATATCATGTATGCACAAAATATTATCTCCACATAGTTATATGAGCATTTGGATCAAATAGCTTGAGTGAGGATTTAGAACCTCCTCTTTCATATAAATTATAATATAACTAGATAGTTTAATACCCTCATTTAGCATAAGGGAAATGATTAGAGACCAAGATAGAGTAAAAATGTTGTAAATATGAAGGATTTGATTATGGGATATAGGATTGACCTTTAATGTTATATTTGATGTACATGTTGACCAAATTTGACTTTTTAGTCAAATTAGGGCACCTATAGGTTAAAAAATAGTTTTTTAGGTTTATATGGGGTCAAATATCTTATTATAAGGTTTTTAATAGGTCAATTAATGTCTATTGATGTTATAATAACTTTGGTCATTAGCTCTCTAGGTCTATTTATCATTTTGAGTCATTTTAAGGGGTCAAATAGGTGCATTTAATGCTTTATACAGGTTTATTGTGAAATGTACAAGTTTCAATGTGTGATTTCATACCCCATGTGTCCAAAAAGGTATTAATTAACTAAAAAAACTAAAAAGTTACAGACTAATCAAAAGAAAGTTATTTTTTTAAAGAAAAGGAAGAAAATGATACATGTATGGCTCCTTGGGAAGTGTTCCACATGTGAGGAGGCCATAAAATGTCTCTCCATCTTCCTAAATCTCACATATATTCTTTTTTTGAGATGAAAGTACCATTTCCAAGCCAAAACCATTCAAATTATTTCTTACTCTTCTTGACAGACTGGAGTGACCCTCAAGTTTTTGCTCAATATGGAAGCACAAGTTGTTTCTAATAAAATGATTTTGGGATATGATTTTAAACTTGGTTACATTAAAATTAGTATAATAATTTTGATAAATTGATAACTATGCTTCATGAATCATCCAGTTTAAGTAGACTATTCAAAAATGCTTCCTTATATGTGCACCCTATAGGTTTTCTCTTGGTTTGGATAGCTCTATATGAACCAATTGCTCATAATTTCTCAAAATTATGTCAGTAATGTATCCTTATGTATTGCATGATTTATTTAAAATTTAGAGTTATTTTTATGAGCTAATAGTCTCATGTTTTCAAATTGGTCTTTTTGGTGTTATTGGCAGGGTTCTTTTATTTTCTAGTTTTTTATGCTCTTCAGATGATTATAGGGAGTTTTGAAAATGTTACTCATCATGTTCAAAAATTAATTTTATCTCATTTAATCTCATTTTAAATTTCTAAGGTAATCCTCATGATTTACAAACTCATATACCACACCACTCAAACCTCTCAAGACCCTACCTGCTCTTCTCCCAGTGTATGCAAGAAATTGTCTCATTGGACTAGGTTTATGGAACTTTTTTAGAGACATCCTTGATAAAATTCATGAATTAATGAGGTTATAAATTATTTTGAGCTATACATGATGTTTTTTCCTTCATGACTTTATTCTTTTCCATTCTCACTACCCACTTTCAGCCATTAATGCACATCTTCAGGAGCTTCTTGAGATGATCTCATGCTAGAGAAAGAGCTTATTGGTGTTTTAAAATTATGTAATATTTTAGGAATAAATTTGAATATATTAGGATGGATATATAATTAATTTAAGGCTAGATAAAATGCTCACTACCCATCATTCAATACCATTGTCTATATACACTAAAACGCAACCTATAGGTGACCCTAGCTAAGATATAGAGGTGATTGGATAGGAGGTTAAAATATGATATAGAAACCCTCCTGATATTCATATATGACATATATAACTTTAAATACCTATTTAAAAAGTTAGGATGGTAAGGAGAGTGTGCATTTTTATCAAAGCACAAAATGACATTATTCAGGATTTCAATCCATGAAATCAAAATAGAGGTCAAGGGTCTTTTCAATGGTCTCATACAACAAGGTGTAAGAAGTTTTGAAGCACTTATGTGTGTTTTTTTTGAGTTATCCATGAAGGAGAAGCACATTTCCAAATATGGAGGTAAAAAATTAAATGGAGTTAGGTCTTTGAGGGCCTCAAATATGCCTATAAACACACTGAAAACATGCAATAATATCTATGGCTTTATGAAGTTTGAATGAATTTTGGTCATAAGAATATACCAGAGGCACATTTTCATGTTGGTAATAGTTTAATGACATAAAAATCATGAGTAACCTAATAAACACTAAATATAACTCATATTCTATGATCTAAACCCTTATGTGCATCTCCAATCTATATAATTGGCCTACGTGGTCACCTATAGGTAGGGATAAATATGTGTCTTAATCAGTCAAGTGGAGAGCTTAGTTTGTGAATGTAGAGAGGTTTCAAGGTATATAAGTTTTTTAAAATGATATAATAAAGTAATAAATGACCTTAATATAGGTTATAGAGGTGTATATACTCTCTTCTCAGGGTTAAAATAGGCTACACACCTACAACAGACCTAAGAAATGCCCCAGTCCAGATAGGCAAAGATCCAATTTGGGGTAAGATGTGTATTAGTGTGGGGAATAGAATTTAAAATTATGTAAAATAGTGGATGACCACATAAATGGGACTAAAATGAGTGTCATGGAGATTTTACAAAAGGAGAACAAGGCCTAGACAATCCTAGTGAACACCTACAACCAGACATTTGAAGTCCAAGTTTGAAAAGGCTACTTCCTCTTAAAATTATGAGTGTTAATAATGTTTTGAAACTAAGAAATGAGGATGAAATATCAAAAAAAATTCAAGTATATTCATGATCAATATGATTATCTTCCAAGCCTAGGAAAATCTACAGGTATATATTATCTAAAATATGTACTTATAGCCACTTTAAGTGATTGTGAGAAATAATGAGTAGGTATGGGATTGAAAATGATGAGAAAAGATAAAAAATGGAACAATTATGCCCAAAAATGATACAAATAAACTCTAAAGGACTTTTGGAAGGCTTATACACTATCTTCAAGTCCTATAACAAAACATGAACACCTACAAATCACTGTTCAAAAGGGAAATATAGTCAACATTCTATACAAGAAGTCTAGACCAGTTAGTCAAGAGACATGGCTTGATAATGTTGGTAAATAAAAAATAATAATGGAAAATTAAACATATATTTATTATAATAATAATAGGCACCTTTTCCTAAGCTAACTATGTGGTCACCTATAGGTGCCCCCTTCTAAGCAAAAGGTACAGTCAACTAATTGAGTAGACAGACAATGAACAAGATTAGGTTTCAAGATGGTGGCCTAGGTTAGAAAAGTGTTAAATAGGACCCAAACATTTATAAATTGTCTTAGAGAGTATCAGAGATATTATTTTTAAGTTTCAAAGTCCAATTCATGCAATAAAGCCTTGAAACAGGGGCCCATTCTCAAGTAGATAGATAATCAACTAGAAGAATGATATTTTGATGCTTGCATTGCATAATTATGAATGAAAATAAGAAATAAAGATGGTTTAAAGGGACTTAAGGAGGTATTTTAATAACTTAATCTATGTTTTAAACCGTTCAATTCACTTGCAATGTTTTAATTTTGACTAAGAATGTAGGAAAAATAGTCAAGTAAGCTGACTCAACCTTTTAAGTTTAGGAGTATGGAAAGTTCTTGAGGTGTAATAGGGTTAAAATTAAGCTTAAATTAATTATATAATGGAAATGACAATGAAAATTGGCCTTATAAAATGTATAGGGAGAATAGGAGTGGCTTAGACAAGTAAAAGGCACAGTCTATACCAAGAAACCCTACATATAATCTTTGTTAATGTCTACTCAGGTCTTTAACACTTTTAGAAGGTCTAAGTATAAGATAAATGGATAAATTTTTTAGATATAATATTTTCCACTTTAATTATCCTATCCAATAATTATTTATCCTATAAAAATAGGGGAAGTGCCCCCTATTTTATCTCATACAAGGGGTACTTCCTTGGGTGCATAAACTGGTAGTATTGAGGAAAAGTGATGAATGGATAGGCAGGGGTTTGCTTGAACATTGAATAATGTTTTATAAGGTTGTATGACACACATTTTAACATGAGATACCAATAAAATAAAGGTGAAACTAAGCATAGTATTATAAACCTACAAGGATTGTAGGCAATGCTATTAGGGATGGTCAAGCCTAAGGCCTAATGATAGGTCAATTTACATTTTAACATGAGATATGACTTGTTACCAATTGAATAATGTATATTTTATGGTATTTTTTATGATAAATCTATTTTAATTTATGGGAAGCTTTAGGAAGTCATTTTTTGATCTTGAAGTGTAGACAGACCTACCAAATGTGACTAGGTCTAAATCTAAACAGGGTACCAACTTATTTTTAAACCTTGAAAATAGAATTAAAATGAATCTAGTCATGCTTATATCATGAATAATTATGTTTAAAATCCATTTTAGTGCAAATAAAACATCAATAAATCTATTTTGGACTCAAGATCCTATTTAATCCTATAAAAACAAGGGAAATAAACTTGATAGGTAATTTTTTAGAAGCTCACATCTTTTGGGAGGCTTTGCATGGTTGCCAAAAGAGTTAGAGGAAGATATAAGGGGTATTATATAATGATTTTGTGTATTTTTTTTGTATATTTGACATGAAATCTTTATGAACAATCCTTAAGACCAAAAACTACACTAAAACCCTTGCAAACCCTTCCCTGAGACTAGTTTGGAGAAATTCAGTTTTATATATAATATAATGATATATTTTGGAAATTATGGTAATTTTAACTTGTATAATACTTAGTTAATATAATCCCCATGATTTTTGATTGTACGGACTTGTACATTGTGGGCAAAAACAAGCTTTTTCTCACTATTTTGTGTGTTTTGTAGGTTGTAGGAAGTTTGAAGAGATTAAATACACATGGATGTAAATATTGATACTTCATCTAACCACTCATGTAATTTTAATTCCTTTAAAATTTTCCTAAGTGCCTCAAATAGCTCTTTCAAAGTAGCTAATCAAATCTAGCATATTACACAAACTAGAGAGAAGTGTGAAAACTTCAAGTGGATGGAATTTTAAGGTGCCATTTATGCTTCTAAGGCCATGGAGGGTCTTCACACATGTCAAACACTAAATTTTATGAACTTAAATGAACACCTGAATCCAAATTTGAAGACAAGTGTGTATTTTGCATGAGAAGGAGGTTTCCTAGAGTACAGGTGATGATGGCTCTCTTCTAGGGGATTTTAGAAGACCAAAAATATAGAAAATGCATGTCTAAGAGTCTCCCCTTCCCCTATAATCATTAAACCTACCCTTAATTAGTTACAAGTCACTAAAATAATCCTAATCATGAAGGCATTTTTCTATGCAGGAAAAGGAGTTTTAAGCCACTTTGCATAACTTTGATTACTTGAGTTGACACTTGTATCTCTTTATCTTGAATATATAGACCCATATACTCTTCTCATGCATGGATAACTAATATTTTCATCTTGAAAAGTTTACTTGTGACCCTTGGATCTCTCTCTCTCTCTCTCTCTCTCTCTCTCTCTCTCTCTCTCTCTCTCTCTCTCTCTCTCTCTCTCTCTCTCTCTCTCTCTCTCTCTCTCTCTCTCTCTCTCTCTCTCTCTCTCTCTCTCTCTCTCTCTCTCTCTCTCTCTCTGAGATGCCCATTTTGGCATTGTAGGAGATGCTCCACCTGAGTATGGTGAATCCACACTTAATTTAATACCTTTTGATCAATAAAATAACTAAGTGTTACCTATTCCATGAATGTATTTAGTGTGTGTACTTTAGTGTTTTATTTTTCTTTAGTGGCACTCTTGTTTCCTTATCATGTTAATTCATTCTTACAACCTAATTTCAGTTGGAAAACATCTTCTTACAGGGCATGTGAAGTGATTTGGGATATGGCAAGGATAAAGTGAGTTTATCTCTTCATAATTTTCCATTCAAGGCCTCTTTTATAGTCTTCCTTAGCCTAGATGTTCATCTTGACCTCATAATGTAGCATTGATGTGAGAAATTGTAGATCGAAAGAGTGTATGTTTGGTTTTTTGCTTGGTCTCAAGTGTAATATGCATATGGTTGGATTTCATCATTCAATTTGGTGTATCACCTCCATTAGTTTATCTTCTATTTCAGTTTCTTTCTCCCTTTTCACCCCACCCCAAATTTTAGTTGTAGTTGTAATCCTAAGTGGTACATCAAGGGATCTAGCCCTATCTAGAGACTCACCTCATTCCTTAGGCTACCCACAAGCCTAGAGGTGATTTTATTGTGCCACTTGGATAAGGAGAAGCTTAGAATCTCCTCAAGGGGTGCATATCCAAGTGATAACAATACCTTATTTGATTTGTTCTACCTAATCTTAAATGGTTTGATAAGACCTTGTATATATAGTCTGACTTATGATAACTTATGCACATTCGTCTACTTAAGAAATGTATAAAGGCAAATTTAAAGGTGCATTCTCAATAATAAATTGAAAATGGTCCCACATAGTTGAGGGGGAAAACCATGTATAGTGCATAGGTTTTTCTAAAATGGAAATGTGTAATACACAGATCAATCCTAAATAAAATTCAAGATCTATTTTTAAGTCATGTCCAACTTATAGGTGGATGTTAATCCAAACGTGTTAACATATACATTTTTATATATGTAGAGGTGATTTATAGGCTTAATATATCAAGTGTAGACCAATTTAGGGTCAAACATTTTTTAGAAGCATGATAAAATGTATATGTTTTCTACATAGGATAAATTTAGGATTAATGCTAGGAATAAGGGTATGTGTAAAATTTTAGTGTTTACCTAATACCCACACTTTGATGTGGGTGCATGAGTGAGATGCATGCATGATTAAGAGTATAAATGTAAAATGATTGTAACACATACCTTTCCTTATGTAAGGAAGGATTAAGTTTGAAAACTGAATACTCAACTTAAAATTTAATGCAAACCATGTAGCATAGGTACCTAAAACAAATGTCAAATGCTATAGGACATTAACTACTCTTACTTTGTATTAGCCAAAACTCTATAGCAATAATAATTTTGATATGTATGTAAATAAAACAAATTTTTAATTGAGAGTCCTCAAAACCCAACTAAACTTTGGATAGCTATTGAGGGATAGGATACACATCTATCAGAGTCATAAATGAGCAATCCACTACCTGATCAAACAATAGATAAATTTATTTAGTTTGTTGTCATGTTGAATTTTCTTAAGGATTGATATATGACCCTATTTTGAGGTGTGGGATGAATATCCTATGCTATAGTCAATCATCTCAAAATATAAGGGTTAAATGTCTCATTTATTAAGAGAAAATAATTAAATTTACACAATAGTAACATTATGTAAAACCTACATTTTTTGAATTTTCAATTAATATATACCTATGCCACATAGAATCATGTAAATTTCATTTCATAATAGTAAATATAAAATAACATCAAACACCATATGGTAGGGTATAACTCCCCCTTTACAAGAGTATGATGGGAAATTATTACTATGGATACAAATGTCACAAACATGCCCCAACTTGGGATAGATTTAAAAAATGAGAACACAAATAAACATATATCCCACATAAGTCTATGATAAAAACCTTGGGATGTATCTATCACAAAAGTATACAATAATATACATGATAAACATCACAAGTAAAACCATAATTTAGCAATAGAGTACACACATATTATCATCACACAATGTTAGTGACCACACTTATGTTATTGACAAGATAAGATGGTGAGATGTAACATAATGTGAGACTCACAAGGCATGATGAAGATATGATCCCCTATGGATAATGAGGCACACACAGGAAAATACATGCATATAGAATTAATCATTCATTCATAACAATCA
>JARHVA010008787.1:365000-419637 GCA_037957365.1 Torreya grandis | reverse complement strand
TGAACTTGCTTTCTATTCAATAATTCCTTCTATAATCTCCCATTTCCATGTCCCCAAATTGAAAAAAGTTTTCTCTCTATTCCCAATCCCATTCATGAGACATCCACCACACATCATACTCCCTCTCCAACCCATGATCTTGTTCACCACCCTCCCACCTCATCCATTATTGAATGATAACCCATACTATGGGAGATAAGTGAATAATATCAAACCAAAGTTGTCTATGATTAAGAATATGACTTAAATATCTATGATGAAGAGTTCACTATAGGGACTCCCCTTGGTGAAGATAAATTCAAATCCATTTTTATGAGTGAAGGAAAATATGATCAAGATAAAGTTTTAGCTAGTCATGAATAAATTTCTCAAGGCATGAAATAAAATGAGTTTTTAAAGAACATAACATCAGCTAAGTTGGTTGAACCTCATGGGCATGATAATGAAGTTAAGTCTAAAAATACAATAGAATATGGAGCTACTTTTACTTCCATAGAACAAGATGACTTATGGCATAATTTTTAATGAGATATGTGAAGAATTTAAAGGACTTAAAAATCATACAACTCCTAATATTCAATTTTAAGACAATGAACAAGATGGGGTGAGTATGCAAATTTCTTTGAAGAGATTGAAAAGCTTACAACTAATACTAAATCTGATGTTACTCAAGATGCCATGAATGACAAAGAACCATGATTTGATGAATCATAATTGGGTCAATATTAAACTAAGGAGTATCATGAGAATCTGGTTGAGTCATAAGAAGAATTCACCTTCATAGGTGATATGTTGCAGCTATTGTTGTTGCATTGGAGGTCATGCCAAGAAGAGTGGCAAGCATGAAGGATTTGAAAACATTAAAACCAAATAACAAAAGTTTATTTGATTCATTTACTCCTACATCTCACGAATGAAAAAATGCTGTAATATTACAATTTGATCTAAGAGGATAAATTTTACCTCAAGTTAGTTTGTATATAGTTTATTTTGCTTATGTTCTTCATGTGTTCTGTAAGTGTTTAGTTAGCACATGTGTGTGTCTTCCTTTCTTTGATTTTATATGTGTGTCTTAATTTTATGTGTTGTTAAGGTAATCAAGTTGTCTTTATTGGTCAAGTGTCAAGGTTTGATCTTTTTTTCTTAGAGCGTAATTGACTCCATATCCCAATTGAAGGACAAGGCTAATGGTCTAGTCAACATAATAGGCATGCTACCCATATGAGTCATCAATTTACTATCCAATTTTGAACCCTAGGTCAAAATAGAACCCATATAGGAAAAATTATTGAACCTTAATTGTTTTATGAGGTCTTATTTGATCCCAAAATACCTTATTAGCATTTATTAAGATAAATTTGGAAATATTAAGTAATTATGTTTTATGTGTTTTGGTCTATTTGAGTCTCCTAAGTCAAAAAAGTTAAAAGAGGTCATTTTTTGTGCATTTTAAATTTTTTAAAAGTTTAATTGAGGAAAATATGGGTCCTAAAATATGTCATGTTATGTACCAAAAATTTTCAAGTCATAAAAAGTTAGCTATGATTAAAAAAAGCTAGTTTTAGAGGCTTCCTAAGAAAGTACAATGTGGAAGGAGAGAGAATATGTAGATAAATCAGTTTGTTTAACATTATAAACTATTTTAATGTCTATAATAGTGATTATAAAATATATAAAATGTTATAATAAGTCAAAAACATCATATCTCTCCTATTGACTTCACAAGCTCACATAAGCAAAAATGGTTTGAATGGTATGACCAGGAGAGAGAAGGTGGGAGCCTCAAACATTGAAAATTGATTGTAGTATTTTTAAGATTAAAAATTTGGTTATTTTTTCTTATATTCATCTCCTTATCTATATGAATAATCAATAAGAATTTAGGGGTCTAAAATTATCTAGTCAACAATGACAGAGGTCTTTCTTGAGCTTTCCAGGAAGAATGGTGGAATATTTTCTGAAGTATAAAGTTTGTATGGGTATTAAAAAATAGCACAAAGTATTTTTAAATCTTTCCATAAAGTTAAAATTTTAAAGAGATAGTCATATCTCCATTCACCACCGTAGGCTATGTTCTATGTGTATAACAATTAAGGTGATTTAAATGGTATGAATATGAATTTCTAGGAATTTTATAATTATATTTTATTTGTATATTATTTTTATCCAATGTATTTAATTATATTTTATTCACAATAGTCATATTTTCCACTTTTCAAGCTCTAACACACAAGTTGTAGTCTTCATCACCTACCACTTGTAGGTCTACAACTTTAATGGAGGTTCATGGTGTCCATATCTGATTAAGGTTATCAAATAATGAAACATGGTGATGTTCAAATTTTTTAAAGGGTCATGAACCAATAATAATTTACAATCACCTAAGATAAATAAGTGCAATAATCCTAATAGAGACCTAGTGACAGTCACCTACAAGACTATCACTATGAATAATAAATGTATAGGGTTTGAACATGAATTGAAGAATATATTTTTTTTTTAAATGAAAAATTATAAGGAAATATTGATGAATTTTTTTAAATATAGTGTCAGGATATGGTTTTAAAATATCTCCAAGCCCAAAAACATAGTCATCTGCTCTCAACAATCACCTACAAGATTCTATGTGTGAAGGTAGTGAACAACAAAGTTTGAAGTTTTTATAAGAGTATTATATAGACTTGAGTAAAGTTATAAGATACCTAAAATGGGAAATAATAAATTTCAAACATCTAAGGCAATGATAAAGGCCTAATTCTCAAACTAAAAATTTAGACCTTCTTATGACTATCACTTATAGTCAACTAAGATTGGATTGAACAAAAATGTTGATGATATTGAAGTTTCAAGGTTTTGAAAAGGGTTTTAATAATTAAATAATTACATGTAATGATTTTAGGATGTTAAATATTTAAATAAAGACTTTTAAAACACTAGGGATTGCAAAATAATGTCGAATGCAAAATGCATAGGTAGACAAACCTATAGGTTGGTATATGCAACTAAAGTTTCTCAAAACATATTATAGTTTTGTATGTGTTTTAAGGAAAATAATGGATATAAAATTTATAAATAAAATGATATTAAATAAAATCTAATCATGGGATAAAATAATAATGCTAAACAAATGAGTATACAATCATTTTGTACAGACACATTCATCCATAAGGTCTATTAAAAGAACTAAGGACTATCCCTAAACCTAATAACAAAATTTTGTATGGGTGATTTGGAAATAAAGGATATTAGAATATTTAAGTCACTTAGGTTATAATCCAATATATAAATAGAGGTAAAAGTTACCAAATAAGGGTAATAGGATAATTACCTACAACACAATCCTCAATAAGGTTGTCTGCCTAACCAAGGAAACTTATGTTTGTATGTAAAGTCTAAAGGAATATATGATGATTAAGAGAGATTAAGTTAAATTAATATCATGTAAACATGATATGAATTTTTTTCATAAATATCATACCCATCAAGGATTGAAACAAACATAGTTGTAGACCTTTTTTAATGCTACACAGGCCTAGTCATGCATACAAGCCTATAGATAGCCTTAAAGTGGTGAATTGAAATCAATTAGAGTTTAATTTTAACTTGAATAATCCTTAAAAAAATTAAATATATATTAAATTAATTAATTAATACTCATGCATATGACAAAGAGAGAAAATGTGAGAACATAGTCCATTAGGGAATACTACAAGTTGGCCTACAAACCCTAATTTTAAATAATGGCATGTTGTAAGAGAATTTAGTGAAGGGTTGTGTAAAGTAAATATTGGAATATTTAAATTGTGACATCACATAACTATTATGTCATTAAAGTCTCAAACCAAACTTAGGAAGGCTACCTACATGCCTCATTCTTGCTTAGCCTCCTAGAATGCTCACTACCAACCTGAGAGGCTAGCTTAATTTTATTTTTATGGATCAGATAATATGAATGTGAAATTTAAATTATATGGGAAGTTTAATACCCTAATTAATTAATGTTTTTGTAATTTTTTGGTGGTTTCATTCTTTGATGTTTATGAACTATCGTTAAGAGTTTAAACTACTTTCACACTGCCTAGGAGAACCATAAGGACCAGGTGAGAGAGAAATGCAATTATATAAATAAAAATGGATGACATGGAATTAAAAACCACCAATAATATATTCAAATATCCTATGATCATCCTCCCATACCAATGGTTAGTATAGTATTGTATGGAATTAGACCAAAAGGTCTATTTTTCCTATTTATAGGTTAATATAATGAGTTAGAATTTAAAGTTTAACATGGAGATCAATAAAGATGTTATCTAAATAAATAAAACATTTATATATATATATAGAGACTGTATATGCATTTTTCTCTCTCTTGGTAGGGAAGCCTAACTAGGCTTAATTGGCAGAAGAGATAGGTAAAAAAAGTAGACTTTTAGTTTACTTCAGATCATGAAATTGAACATAAAGATACAAAAGGATATAGGGTAATATAATATTCCCTTATATCCTTAATATCATTTCTATGTTCTTCCAAAAAATGAGGTTTGGACAAAAAAAGGCTATAAGGAATAAGGCCTAATTGAGGATTTTGGTAGATAATGACTTGTTGGGGCTAGTTTAAGACCTAAAAATGGATTGTTTTAGGTCCAATATGGTTTCAAAATGAAACCCATGAATTTTTAATTATCTTAAGTATCTAAAACCAAATTTTGACACTTGTGTGCAAAATAGGCCTAAGGTGATGAAGATCCCTCTAGACAACTTGCATGAGAAAGAGGTGATGTGTCAAGGAGAACCTATTGGGGTCAGTTGAGAAGTGTCAAGAGAAGAAAAAACATGAAGTATAAAATTATATTACCACTAATAATCCACTTTTCCTTCAACATGGCAATAAGAAGAGTTTCAAGGAGCTAGTTAAGGTTTCAAACAACCATTTTAATTCCCACACCACTTGGAGAGTTGGATAATCTGAAGAGGAGAAACACATGTCATCTAGGACATATTGATGAAGATAAATAACTCCTCTCTTTTTTTTTAACTCAAATTACACTTGATTACTCTCTCTCTCTCTCTCCTACACTATTCTTCTCTTCTCTCACACTTGTGTTATATATTGAGCCACTTTGGCTTTAAAATGTAACCTCAACCTAGGTATGGTGAATCCCTACCCATTTGTTATTCCTTTGATCAATAAAATAGGTTATGATTACCTCATTATATGGATACATGTAGTGGTAAATCTATAAATGTTTGATCTTATTAAGTTTAGATGTATATCACCTTTTTTGTGTCCTATTTATCTTGCCTCATGTGGAAGTTTCTTTATTGTAAGTTGTAGTTGGTGTCCTCAAGGGTCTATTATGGGTTTTGAAGTGTAATTATTATTATCTATTAGATTTTAAATTCTTTACCCTTAAAAATATTGATGCATTGTGTTCATTATAGGATGTTTATATGTTCATGTTATATTGTAGGTCTTAGTGTATTGTGCAATGTGTGGTAGTGGTCAACAAAGTTTGGTTCATCACCACTATAGTTAGGTTTATTTAAGTTATTTCTTTCCTTTTCAAACTAATAAATTAGTGGGTGACAATAGTTTATTCATCAAAAGGAGCTATCCAATTTATATATATAGGTTTAACCCTATTATATATAACCCACGGGTCTAGGGGTAATCCCATGTTTAACCAAATTTGGAGAGGTCTAAACAACTTTCTCATAGGGTAAAAAATCTGATTATAATAGCTATCAACAAAGTTAAAATTGAGATAAAAGAAAAAAATTTATTAGACTCACATATGATATCCAATTTTGGATAACACTTCTCTCATATCAAAACTCTTATACTCTTACTGCTAATATATATGGTGAGAAATATAAAGATGAACTATTCAACAAACCATGTTCTAACCCAGTTGATAACTTACCACATGATCTATAAATATCTACAATACCTAGTACATATCGATTGAATTTCTCACAAACAAATAATGAACTAAATGTGGATAAATGCAAACCAAAAATATAAAGTGTAAAATTACCAAAAAAGTATGATAAACTTTTTTATTCTACTATACATGCATATGGAACATATGATATAGGTCATTCATAGAGGCATCTCCTTGATAATATATTTGGGTTCTATTAGAAATTTTACTTGTTAATGACATGATTAAAAAATACCAAATAAATAAAAACATTCAAAAATACAAAAACATTTTTGGCACCTACATGTTTTATTAGCTCTTTGGCGTATATGTGTTGGTTCCATGATTGAGGGATAGCATATTAGTTACTTATACATATATACCTATATGTATACATAGATACATGATTATATGTACTTATGGGTGTTTTTATTTCCTTATAATCATGTCACCAAGATATTGGGAGCATTCATATTCTATGATCTTGATACTTCTAGGTTACATCATTATATGGTTACATTGCATTATCATGATTTAGCTTTTATGTACTTACACAAGCCTTGTCCATGCTTATATCTTGCACATGGTACTTTATATTCTATGAATTTGACATTTTTTACTAATAAATTTGATACATGGTCCACTATGATATGTTTTTCTTAGTTTTTTATGATTTACTTGATGCACTTCTTTAAGTGTTTTATATTCCTTTTCAAAGATTTTGAATATGTTCTTTTGTTTGCATCCCTTATGCTTATGTATAATTTAATTAAAATTTGCATGTCATTAATTTTTGTATGGATATTTTAATATGTCATTATTTAATTTATGTACATTTGATGAAGTCATATTCCTTATATTATGTGGCATTTGAACATGCCTCTTATTTACAGTCTCCTTGGACAATTTATTTTTGATTTTGTTTTTAGTGCTCTTGTGTGTGTTTGCTTATTTTCTTTTTGATCTTGTGATATTATTATCTATAAGTTTCCATGATATTTATCATGTATCTTAGGCCTAAATGTGATCACATTGTCTATGTATACACCTAAATCTACTTACCCTAATTATTATATGAATCTCTCTAATTTATCCTATAACCATAATCTTAACTAATTAATTAAATCCTATTTCTTATAAAATATTTCCTACATCCTACTAACCTTTCCAAACCACCATGATATACTAATCTCCTCATTATCATACCAAAAACCTACTTAAATACTAATCCTAACTCATTAACTAGCCACTATTCTACTTTCCAATTAAAAATTTATATTTATTCCAACTACCACCCTAACCAACCTACCCCCTATCCTTTCCTACATCCCTATAAGATTTAAAATCCATTAAATTCATATATAATCCCTAATATCCCTTAATATAATATATAAGTCTCTATATCTAGAGAACTCTCCCTAAAATTGTAGAATAATTTAAATTAGAGAATTCTAAATTAAATAAAATTTCCCCTAAAACCTCATCTATCAGCTTATAAATAGCCATGCTTGGAGCATGTATAGACTAATTATAAAGCTCATAAGCCTTCTTTGCATCCATATTCCAACCATATAAATAAATCACACTCTTTTGTATCCTCTATAATATTCAAAGAATACATTAAATCCATATTGAAGCCATTATCAAGCAATCCATAATCAAGCTAACAGTATTGGAGAATTGGTTCAAAAATATTAGAAATATGCTACTAGGATCAAGGTGATGGTAAGGATTTAGTCCTAAATTGTTTATTGTTCCTAAATTTCTCTTTTTTATGTTATTTTCATGTTGGATTACTATTTTTATTTATATTAGTTTAGATAGATAGTTCAAAAATACAATGGTATAGGTTCTATGTGCTTCAATGATACATTTACATAGACATTTTCCTTATAAATACTACATGGTTACATTTAGAGATTCCAGAGTTGTCTTACTATTTTGAGGTAAGGTAAATCCCAGTTCTTATTTTTAAATCACCTCAAATCAGGGAATATTATTGGGGATATGAGTGGTTAGAATGTTCTCCATAATTTACACAATTCTCATATTAAATGGGGGCATGTCATATGGACATGGCTTCAACACGTTAATATTTTCTAGATTACAATGGGGGCATGCTTTAAAATCATTTTCTCCACACTCATTTAGTATTTGGTACTTATATTATTTTATATAATTAGTGGGGGCATGTCATATGAACATGGCTTCCACACAGTCAAAATTTATAGATTAAAGTGGGGGCATGCTTAGAAGCATGTTATCCACACTTATTCAATATATGGTACCTATACTAGTTTTTAGATTTAATGGGGACATGTCATAAGGACATGGAATCCAAAAATTTATAATTTATACATTATATTGGGGGCATATTTTGAAAGCATGTTCTCCATACTTATTCAATATATGGTACTTAAACTAGTTTTTAGATTTAGTGGGGGAATGTCATATGCACATGGTTTATGTACATTCATAGTTTTTAGATTTAGTGGGGGAATGCTTTGGGAGCATGTTATCCACATATACTCAATATTTAATATCTTCAATTTATAATGGGATCATGTTTTGGAAACGTGTCCTCGACATTGGTACTTATATCAATTTTTAGATCTCTTCATACATAGTGGGGGCATTCTTTAGAATAATGTCATACATACTTACATAATTATCTAAATTGGCCAAAACAAATAGTTATATGAATCATGTTCATAATTTTCGTAGAATTATATATGTGTTATAATTTTTATAAAAGTTTCATCATGAGACATATCCAAGATTCATATGTTATGAAACATATGCCTAATATTGTAAAATTCAAACTAGTTCAAATTCCAAAACCATTACACATATTGATACCCCATAGAATTTTATAGAATTTATTGAATCAATCTACTAAAATATTTGATTCACCTTTTTTCAAATGGTTGAGGTGATCAAATCACTCAATCTTTTCAAAATTTTAAGTTGGATCTAATTTTATTAGCCAACCTCACTAGGTTATAAGTATCATTGGGTTTCATGGTTGATTTAATCTTAACTGCCAGGGGGTAACTCATTTTTTATCCAAGGTTAGGGGCATATTCCTTTCAATATTTTTATCTTTATCTCTCTATCTACTTAGATATATGAACTTTAAATATTTATCTATATTTATCCTAATCTCAATTTTAAATCCTTACAATGATACATATTTTTAAAAACAACTTTATAATAGGCAAGGTGGTTACATCAACACATAGATGTACTCTTAAACCTTTTTTTTTCAATTTTAATCATTTTAAAGTACTATTAACCCATAGTATATGCACTAATTTTACACTAAAACATGCTCTTGGTTGTAGGTTAGTCACCAACAAAGCACTCAAATTCACTTCAACCAAATACAAGGTGTGAATATAAACCCAAGTACTTATTCCTTTCCTTTAAAATAAAAATTTCATTAATATATTAAATAGGGGTGAAAATGTAGATATTATTTATGATTATGTAGCACCTCAGTCTTGTACACTTGGCAAACTCAAACCTTGGTTATTCCTCTTAGTTTTACATATGCCTTGATTTTGAAAGCCTCACATATAATATATCTTGTGCCCCTTGGCCTATATCTTATATATGACATATATATCCTATCTTTCCCAAAATTATTAAAATGTACTTATATTACACCTTTACAAGTTTTGAGCCTATACCTTTTTCTCTTGCTCTCTAGACACTAACATTTGAAATAGATAGTAGCATTGATGTTACTGTCTTATCTTGATGCAAGTGTTCAGTTTACTAAAATAATCCAATTATCAAATGAAATGTATCAAAAAATTTTACCTAAGTTCTTTAATGTGAGTTATCTCCTAATAGGATTGGGATAAATATAATATCAACCCTCATTCATTCCTCACCTAGTAATTAGACCAAGAGACCAAGGCACTTATCAAAAGCACATTATCAAACATTCAATTAATCAAAAATCTTCCCTATTTCCACATCAGTCATAGGTATAATACATATATATATTTGGAGTATTAAATTAGCAATCATAATGTCTTATCTTCTAAATTATAAGCTAGGTAACTTTTGTACTTAAATTACACACATTGCATGATTCACACATAAGCCAACATGTAGGGGAGAAATATATGAGTCTAAGGTCCTCTTATGTAGTATTAGTTATGTAAGAAACACATTTTGATAGTGGGATCATTTAGGGTTCGCTTAACACCATGTTCCCACTAACTCTTTTTTTTCCCAAGGTCATGTTGAAGATGAAAATCTAAGGTTTTTACATTTCACTAGGAGCAATAATCCATGACCCAATTATGAATTATCTAGAGCAAAGGTGAATCCAAACCTATAAGTATCTAGGTGTTTGTATCTTATTTTAGATAATATTATTTATATGACACTAGTGTCAAACTCAAATAATACTATCAACACAACCATCTAGGGTTGACATAATTTTCTAGATATCTAGAGGCATCGAATCTAGAATATGATGACTAATACAAAATTTATTTCCTAAATAATTTCATCATGTTATAAATCCATATCTATATTAGCATCAAATCCAAATAAGCACATTTTTTTATGTCATTTCTATATCTAACATAGTTGTACTTTCCATTAATATCTTTCCCTAGTTTAAAAAATCAGCATATGGTACATCTGAGTTTAACATATTAATTGGCCTACTATATATCAAATATTAAAATTTGTACCATATAATTTATATATCCTTAACCATATATACTCAAGTATGATCCTAATCCAAATTAAGGTTAAACATTATTTTAAAATGATTCAATTTCGGATTATATACACTAATTACACATGTAGCATGATCTTGGTTGAAATTTATTAACATACATAAAATTCAAGTGGGCTAAAGAAAAGACAAGGTGTGTTATACACACCATGATACACTTTATTTCTTTTAACTTGTTCACAATTAATACATAGAGGGGAGATTAGTAAAGTGTTATTTAATAAAACCAAATCAAAATAAAAACACTAAACACTAACACCTCTAGCCTAGACACTAGGGAGAGCATAAGTAATAAGAATGCAATGAAAAAATAACTAGAAAACAAAATAAATAATCCTTTTACCTTCCTTATATCTCCAAAATTTCTTGTTGAGTTGGATTTCTTAGTTATGTGCTAAATAAAAATTTGGCAATGAAGCTCCATTGCTCCACCTCTCCTTGGCACCTTGGTAATGTTGGTTTCCTTATATTGGCTTGAATTATTAAATTAGCATGGTAAAACTACTATTTTAACCAAATATTTCACCTTATAGGAGGTTTTTCAATCCTATTCTAGATTTTTGCAACATAGGAATACTTCTAGGTATGTGGGTGTACCTATGGTGGAAGTAAGCCTCTAGATTTAAGGCCTAACTCCCTGAATGTATTTTGTAATGCTTATCACCTAAACTAGTGCTTTCTTGTGGGAAAAGAGTTATAAATTTTCATGAAATGAACCTAATATAATGGGGTGATACACCAAGATTATTTATACATGACCATCATACTCCTATCATAATGAAACAAGGCATACAAACTATCTTCAAAGTCATAAAGGATTCTAGCATCAATGTTTCAACATAGAGGTGACATGTATGAAATCAACAAAATTTAAATAAAAAATAGGGTATAATTTACACTCTAATAATAATAGTACACCTTAAAGTAGCCTAACATACTTGACTACACTCTATATGACCTGTTAGAATATGAATTATAACATAAACATGAAAGAATGAGGCAAGTAAGGATATAGTATTATCACTAACTCCACCATACATCACTTTGCACACTTATAAAAATATTCATGAACTCAAAACTAGACTTGCATTAATGTTCAAAGATAAAATAAAATGTCATTCTAGTAGGGTTTCACCATACATGGTGTGGTATTAGTTTACAAGAGCTAAAATGGTTGCTACTTATAAAATTAGAGAGAGAGAGAGAGAGAGAGAGAGAGAGAATAAAATAATGAATTCCAAGGGTCAATATGACATTTTTCATACTAATAAAATGAGTTATACATGTAGGAGTGTGGGATAGACCATGCAAGGTCTAATAGGACAAATGTCCCTCAATTGCATGAAACTCCTAAAATGTGGCATAAGACTCCTCATTATTTACTCAAAAAAATGCCTCTATCATTTGGCCCTTTTAGAACATCCCACAACTAACTAGGGACAAATATAATGATTAAAATTAGAGGGATGCATCCATTGTATGCCTAATGAGGTCATTTATATAGACCAATATAAAAATATCCCTATTATTGTCATATTGATGTTTATCCTAAATCCTCTATGACTATGTTGAACTTGTTTCATGTGATTTCCTTAGACTGAATGGTTTATGAGATGCCATTAACTAATATTTAATGGTGGAATATGATTTTTAAGTATTTTATTTGGTAACCCATATCATATTTTGATCTCATGTTTATACATTTTTGTGCTTAGGTCCATATAATCTTTTGATCTGACCTATTTGTCTATGTATCATCTCCTTGTCATGTTTATTTAATTTTAAAATATGATTTTTATCACTTTGGACATAATTCCTCATCTCATGTACCCTAAATCTTGATCAAATTTACTTTATCAATATCCTCAACAGTTTCTTATCTTGAATTTCAACATTAGCCATTGATCTTTTATATGGGCTTCCAATATTGTGACACTTGGCAACCCTGCATGCCTTCTATAGACCCTACTATCAGTCTTCATATAGTTAACACTCTAGATATATCTTGACATATTGACCCTAGTATTCAATGTGAATCATTGATTGGACTTTGTATGTCAAAATATGCACTATTAATCTTGATCTAGAGGACTTTGACTTATTTAATTTAGGTGATCACCCACATATCATTGATATTTAATATGATAAAGTGAGGTTTTGACACTTGGTGACACTACATTCAATTCCAACATCCTTATCTTCTTTAAATAACCTCTTTGAACCATAAAGTGATTGAAGCCAGGTAATTACTCCTTTTCAATGTTATGATCTTCTCCATAGCACCTATAAGTGGTCATTCATGGTAAGTGACTATGCATACATGGGAAATAGAATTTTATAGTCCATCCTTGTTATTTAAAGGGATCTTTCTTGATTAATCATGTATCAAGGATGTGTTCAACCCTTTTGCTTCATGACATTTCTATGAAACTCTTCAAGACTTCACATACCTCACTCAGATGATTGTGCATGGAAATGAAGTAAATTACTATTTGGCATACTAAGGCATTGATGAACCAATGATAATTTTGGAAAACCTCCTTCATGCCCTTGAATTCCCAAACACCATAGAAACCTGTTGGATCCTTTGCGTGTAGGTAATACTCATTTATGATCTTTAAGTAACTCAAAATGATAAAAATACTAATTAAACCATGACCAAGGCTAAAATGACATCAAATTAACTATGAAAGACCATAATACATTTTACTATATCCCTATATAAGTTTTTTAACTATAAGGAGTTGACCCATTTTGACCCATGGTCAAAATGGTGAACATTCTTAGTAATTCCCCAAGTGTGGTGTGCTTTCTATGCCATTAACAGTTACCTAATCCTATCCATTGGGACATTTAGTCACATATAAACTATATTGACACATAAATTTACTTTTATAACACATAAAAATAAAGGAAATTCACACAATATAAGACACACTAAAAATAAGCATACATGTGTTCAACTAAAACACTTATGTATCACAACACAACTGAAAGACAACACACACACACACACACACACACACACACACACACACACACACATATTCTATTATTTAAAAACATTTCTATTTATGTGGATCATCTGATCATACCTCAACTAGGGTCAAATATAGTCCCCCTTGCATATTTTTGACTCCATGAATGTAACCTATCATGAGGAGCATGCTCATCACCAGTCACTTGCATATGTGTGTAGTCAAGAATCCTACCAACTCTATGTCCTCTCTTGTCTACAAGTGGACTATTTGGATTCTTTATGAATGCTTTATCTTACTCTCTAAGGAACTTGATTGGGTATACAACCACTATGATCTCTATCATATCCATTATATGCTCTCCAAAAAAATGCAGATTAGAGTGTATGACAATCCTCTCAGCCTTATCCTTTTCTAGGACAAAATGTGCTTGATGTTTGTAAGAATCAAGCTCATTTTCTTCATTATCTAATACATCTGAAAATTATTCAACCTCATATGAATCTCTTTATTATACTTAAGGTACAATAACTTCTGCCTTGACCTCATTCTCTATGTCTATAATGTCTTGGGCAAAAACTACATCAAGCTCTTTCATGACTGTAGACTCTTTATCAACAGAAAGACATTCACCTTCATGTTTTAAAGGACACATGAAAACATGATCATTATTCTCATTATCAATCTCAACATTATATATGTAATCTCTTGGAGAAAAAGGAGACTTACCAATCTTGTCAAATTCTTTGCATATGACATTGAATCTTCTTGATAATTCCTCTTCATTCACAACATGAAACTTCTCTTCGTGCTCATTGAGACACTCATGTTTGTTAGATTAATTAACCAAATCATATGTATAATTATTGAGAGGGGAAGTAACATTACCAAACTAATCAAACTCTTAACATATGACATCAAACCTTTTCCATAGGTCATTCTCATCTACCCATGAGTGTCATCCTCAAGAGAATCTTCATCAATATCAAGGATAAATACATAATTATTCCCATTATTGTATTTAATTATATTTATCAACCTATCATAATCATACTCATTTATCATTTATTTACCTTTAGAAACATGAGAATGTTTGACATTTACCTTAGCTCTTTAAAATGTCTCTTCATGCATGATATAAGTCCCACGGTCAGTTTATTTAAAGTATGGATAAGGATAATGATCATATGTATATAAACCATAATAATCTAAGAAAAAATAATAAATTCTCTTGATTTAATAAGATCCGTAATCCATATTAGGTTCCTCCTTCTCATGGACAACACAATTCAAGCTAGAGCTTGTTTCAATGTAAGGCTTAATGTGAAACCTAGCAAGAGGATAAGTTCTAATGGTCACTCGGTTCCATACCTTCTCCTAAAGGATAATAAATAAAATTTATATGATAGATAGCCACATATATATCCTATAAAGTCTCTTAAAATGTAGATTGTGAAGTGGGTTGGGAGTTCAACAACAACTATGTTTTGAAGGATAGGAAAACTAGGACAATCATGCAAGAACACCTTCAAGTTTTTGATTATCAATATTATCTTGGATTGTACCATATAGTTGGAGTACTAATCTATTATGAGGCTCATATTTTAGGCCCAAATTATTAGTGATAACCTTGGTCATGACTGAAGTAGAGGCTCCACTATCACCTATGCAATTGTGTAATAATTTATCACCCACTATGTGAGTAAGATAGAATGGTAGAGGTTTTTCAGATTTAGTATATGGTTCAACAATTGTATTAGGTAAATTTTCATCTGAAACATGAATATGACTTTGAATTGAATATGAAAGGCTAGTTGGAATATTGGACAATTGATTTTGTAACAACTCTTTTTGGCTAGGCATATGGAGGACCTCCCATAAAGAGATAGAATCCACTATTTTTAGGGTAATACTAATCATCTTTTCTTGAGTCCTTGGAAGAAAAGTATTTCTTGAAACATGAGCAATAGAGACACCTTGAGAATAATTTCCAATGTTTTGACTTGAAGGAGGTGTAGGAACTTTTGGTACTATCATGCTTACATCCACGCCTTATTGCATTAGAATAGGATTAGATGAGATTTTAGTCATGATATTGTCACCTCCTAGAGCCTTCCTTTTGGACCTTGTATTTTTTTCAATATATGTGTCTTTATTGAGTATAAAAGTGTCTTTCACCAATAAGTTGGTGAAACTTTCTCCATGAGGCTACCAACGCTCATTTTCTTGCATCATAACCTCATCTTCAACTGATAAGAGAGGAGTGAATACTCCTTGAGAAATAAGATATTTATCTCCACCTTCATTATCATCTATGATTTGGACTTATTTTCAATCTTATCCTTTCACCAAGTTACTATGAACTAGTACTATCTCCTTTGCATTAGTGGTGGAATTAGGATTATACACATTGGTAGGTCTATTGGAGTTAGGATGGAATTGAACTCTTTATATTTCATATTATTGGAAAAATTATTTTTTATAAGGTTATGAATTTTTATATGAACCTTTTTGATTTATCTCCTACCTAATCCCAACTTCTAAGACTTGAATTATTTCATGTGGATCCATTACATTTTCTTTCCTCTTAGGGGCAACTCTAGGTTTAGTGTTGGCATTGGGAACTTGGGTCACACTTGGAGTATTAGTATAAATGTGACACAATGGAGGCATATAAAACTTAGGAGGAAACATTCTATCTTTAATAAGACCATTTTCAGCTTTGATGGCAAGTTTATATGCTTAAGGAAGAGTGGAAACACCCATAGATTGAATAATGATGGAAAATTTAGTACCAATGTCTCTCAAGTAGGTATGGAACACAAAACTAGTAGGTGGCTTCATGGGAGGAGGCAATCTATACCAAGTATTTTGTAACCTCTCATTTAATTCATGTATTATTTCTTTAGATCCTCTTTTGATCACATTGAGATGATTTATGAAAGAGGCATGGTCACTTTCATTTTCAAACCTTGAAGTTAACAACATTCCAAAGTCATCCCATGATGTGATGGATCCACATTATAAAGTCATATACCAATTAAGATAATTCCATCTAAGGGACATGAAAAGGAGCTTAATGTAAATTTTATCTTGAGTGACATTATGGAAGCTACAAAAATTAGAGATATCCCTAATGTTTTTATTAGGTGTAACATGACTCTCACTATTGAATGTAGGCACACCTTTTGTGGCACTATGGGTAATGAAATCATATGCTTGAAGATGAATAGGATTTTAAGTAATAAAAGAAGGGAAAGAATGAGGCCTCTCAATTTTTTCTTCAATATCTTAAATTTATTCCACCTCTCTAATTCTTTGGCTAGCAAAATCTTCTTGGTATTCAAAGGATAGATTAAGATGAGGGTATTGAACTTCAAGTAGAAGTTCAGGTTGAATAGGTAGATTAATGGGATTGAAAAATCTACTAAATGATCATATAGTAAGAACCATAAATTATGAGAGCAATGTTATAAAAAAACAATGACCTCAAACCAGATTTTACCTTGATGGAATTTCTAAATCCTAAGTAGTACACCAATTTGTAGTTGATGTTGTCAAGACCAAGATTTACCTTAACAAGTTATATTGAAGATAATAAGTCCCATCAGGCATGACATAACTATTATCACAAAACTCCCCACTAAATTTGCGGAAGCAATTGAAAAAATTCAAAGAAACTTTCTTTGGTCAGGTTCTGAGGAGAAGAGGAGAATGCCTCTTATTGCATGGGATAACATTTGTAAACCTGTCAAGGATGGTGGACTTGGTATAAGGAAAATTAGAAGTATGAACATTGCCCTTCTTGCTAAACAGGGATGGAGGGTCTATCAAGAAAATAAAGAATGGAGTAAAATATGGAAGCATAAGTACTTATTTAAGGCACAGTCACTTCCTGACTTCTTTACAACTCCAGATATTGCTCATCCTTATGCCATTTGGGGGGCAGTCTAGGGAAAAAAACATGTTATTGAAGAAGGAAGTTCTTGGAAAGCAGGCAATGGTAAAAAGGTGAAATTCTGGGAAGATATTTGGTTAAGAGGAAAACCTTTACAGGAAGAAATCCAAGATAAAGATGTTATAGAAAGATGTAAGCAAAGAGTACGAATAACGGTTAATCAATACTGGTAGAACAACACTTGGGTAAACCTTACTAACTATGATCAAGATCTCAAGGATATCCAATTATCCCTAAATGCTATATCTCTATATCCTAATCAAGAAGATAAAATTGTTTGGCACTATGAGCCAAGCGGATAGTTTAAAGTCTCTTCCATTTTCATCTCTAAGGGAAATGGTAGAAAACCGTTATGGACAAGAGCCTAGATTAAGGGGCTCATCCCTAAAATCAAGTTCCTTTTTTGGGCCCTTCTCCAAAACAAAATTTTGACTCTAGATAATTTACAGAAATGCGGTATCAATATTGTTAACAGGTGTATTCTGTGTAAGAAAGACCTTGAAGATAGAGATCATCTGTTCGTGAATTGTTCCTTCATTCAGCTTGTTTGGAAGGAGGTTCTCAATCTGTGGGGCATTACATGGATTCACCACAAAAATGTAGAACTTTCTCTCAAAAGCTAGTATTGCCATTCAAAGAATCTTGAAGTTCTCTTCTTATGGAAAATTACTCTTCCCCATATTTGGTGGGGAATATGGAAGGAAAGAAATAACCGTATATTCAGAAACAAAGAGCTCCCTGGATGGGTGGTAGGACAGAACATCATTAGAGCTCTAAAGGAAAATTTTTCCTCTCAAAAGAATCCAAGTTCTACTCTCAATGTGGATAATCCCCTGAGGACGGATATTCTTCTTGGTAAACCTGATAACCCCAGATCAGGTGTTACTTGGAATGTTCCCCCTCAAGGTTGGATTAAAGGTAACTTTGATGGTGCTACCAAAGGGAACCCAGGGAATGCTGGTTGTGGTGGTGTATTGAGAAACCATATGGGTATGGTTATTGATGCTATCGTAATCCCCATTGGTATATCTAATTGCCACATTGTCGAAGCTACAGCTGCCCTCCAGACCCTTAAATTAGCTGTGGATTTGGGATATCCTAAATTGTGGCTTGAAGGGGACTCTTTGAATGTTATTAATATTCTTAATAATAAAAATACCGCATCTTGGACCATAGAGGATAAGGTAAAGGAGATGAAAACACTTTTGAATAAATTTGAAGATATTAAAATCACCCACACCTTTCGTGAAGCCAATGGTGTTGCAGATTGGCTTGCTAATTGTGTTGTTTGGGAAGGTCAAATAGTGAGGTGGTATGAAACCTTAGAAAGGAACGTGGATTTAAGGGCGCTCATTCTTCACGATGCCACACATGCGAAAGAAGGTAAGATTGGAGTGTAATAAAAACATAATGAGTAGGAGGAGTGGCAGCACGGGGAAAGGAATTCAATTATTAAAGAGTAAGGCCCTCAAGAGGGAGAAGTGGATCCTGAAAAGGCACAAACAAAGTCGATTTCTTAATCAACTTGACAGCAGGAGGTTTCAGGGCAAAGTCCACAGCAATTGGGGTTCAAAGAAAATGAGTATGGTACGTGAAAGGAAGGGAGAACTCCGTAAATAGGAACCCAAGAGTTGTGAAGAATGGAGAGAGAAACATGAAGTCTGGAGAATTCTACAGAAAGGAAAAGTTGCGAGCTACATGGAAAGACTCCATGGTTCAAAACCGCATATCACAACGGCCTCTTTCAAAAATTGGTCTGATGAAAGGGTCGCCTTGCATGGTATCACAGTAAACTTAACAGAGGATTTCATAGCTGAGGTTACATGGTTGCCAATGGATGGACTCAAATTTTCCAAGCAGACTAGCATTTTGAACGAGGCCTTTTGTAAGTTCCCCAAAATGGATGAGGAGGAGCAGAAGCTGGTCAAAAATGGGGATTTTTATGAGTTGGACCAGATTAAAGGGATATGGAGGGATGTCTTAAGCTGTATAAGGGAGTACTTCATCGTGGACAGAAGAAGCAAACGAGTGCACAAGCTCCATTTTGTCTTCCTCAACCACTTCAGGCATAAGTTTAGCTTTTCTTTTCCCTTCTATCTTCACTATTCTCTGATCCAAAGCTTATATGCTCATAGGAAAAAGGATATGCGTCCTATCCTCCACGAAGGCCTTATTCTGCTTATTGAAGGCTACTGCAAGAATAGGGCACTGGTTAAGTACCACAAATAGGGGAAAAATAAGTTGTCAGGAAATAAAAAGAATGAAAATGTAATCAGGAGAGGCAAAATTAAGTCCCCTAGTCCTAATAAGCAGATTGTAGAAGAAGAAAGGGGACGGGAGAGAATTGAAGAACTCGAGAAGGAAAAACTGGAGGAAGAAGAAGGAACTGAGAGTTGGGATACCAACTCTAGTAATGATGAAGAAGGTTCTGAGGAAATTGAAAATGATAACGTCAATACAGAGGAGGATTCTGCTATCAAAACTGTAGATACGGAGGAAAACCAAAAAGTGTCGGAGGAGGAATTTGTCTAGGAAGATCTTGTCGAGGACCCAACTTCTAAGAATGAAAATGAAATTTATGTTCAGGATGATATTCAAAATATGGATATGGAAATTCAAACTGGAAGCAAAGAGTGGGAACAAAAGAGTTGAGAAGATATCTTTGAAGAAGCCAGGAATAGTCCCAATAAAAAGGCTGAGGATTGGAGAGGAAAGAATCAAAATGATGAAACACACATACCTATGACCTGGGTTAATAGTAAAGTAGAGGCTTCTTCCCACTTTGATTCCTGGATGTGTAGGGAGATCATTGATCTCAAGAGAAAAGTGGAAACTTTGGAAGATTCTCTAAAAGCTGGTTGGAACAAAATAAACAACATGGAAAATTAGTTAAGCGAGATCCCTGTCAAGCTCAAATCCTATGAAAACAACCTCCAAGAACTAATAAAGGACAACAAAATGAAAATGGAGGAAATAACGTCCAACATTTGTGCTACTGCTATCAATATAGGTAAACAAGGTAATGAGGAGACCAAAGCACTAGAGGGTCCCAGCAAAAGGATGAGGCAAAGCTCTAGAAAGAAAGATACACAAAAAGGAGCTTTGTTGGAGGCTACCACCCAGGAAACTGCTTTGAAAGGAAAAGAAGCCATGAACTTGATTCTGGAACTGGATGAATAATCTGGTCCTTCTTGTTGGTTTAGAAACTGGTACTGATCTTTGTTTTCTTTTTGTTATCTTTTGACTGATGTGCTACCAAATCTCTGTTTCTGGGTTTTGACCGGATGTTTCTCTGATGGTTTTAGGTCCATTTAAAACCTATTTTTTCTACTTCCTTGTAGTTTTTTTTAGGATTTGCCTGTGGTCTTAGACGTTCTTTCTTTCGCTCTTTGTTACAGGGTTTCGGGGCCCCTTCAAAACCTGTTTTTACCTCAATCTAAAACTATTATCACAAAATAGTACACCATAAAAGAGGGTGTTAAATCCTCTTATAGATTTGGGGAACATGGGAATACCTCTAGGTATGTGGGTGTACCTATGGTGGAAGTAAGCCTATAGATTTAAGGGCTAGCTCTCTAAATGTATCTAGTAATGCTTATCACCTAAAACAATGCTTGCTTGTGGTAAAAGAATTAGACATTTTCATGAAATGAAGCTATTCTAAGGGGGTGATAAACCAAGATGATTTCCACATGACCATCATACTCCTATCATAATGAAAAAAGGCATATAAACTAGCTTCAAAGTCCTAAAGGATTCTAACATCAATGTTTCAACATAGAAGTGAAATATATGAAAATAACACAAGTTAAATGAAGTAGAGGGAATAATGAACACTATAAGAACAATAATAGACTTTAAAGGAGCCTAACATACTTGAATACACTCTAAATAACCTGTTAGAATATAAATTCTTACATAAATAGGAAAGGATAAGGCAAGCAAGGATATATTATTATCACTAAATCCACCATACATCACTTTGCATGCTTAAAAAAATATTCATGAACTCAAAACCTAACTTGGAAAATAAAATGTCATTTTTATATATATTCAACATACATGGTGTGGTATTAGTTTATAAGAGCCAAAATGTCTATTACTTATAGAATTAGGGAGAGAATAAGAGAATGAAGTCCAAGGGTCATTAGGACATGTGTCATGCTCAAAAAAGGAGTTATAAATGTAGGATCATGAAGTGTGAGATGGACCATGAAAGTTTTGATAGGAAAAATGGACTTCAAATGCATGAAACTCCTAAAATGTGGCATAAGACTCCTCATTATTTGATTAGAAAACTACCTCCATCATTTGGCCCTTTTGGAATGTCTCGCAACTGACTAGGGACAAATCTCATGATTGAAATAAGAGGGAGGAATCCATTGTATTCCTAATGAGGTCATTTTTATAGACCAATATAAAGCGATCCCTATCATTCTAATATTGATGTTCATCATGAATCATCCATGACTATGTTGAACTTATTACTTGTGCTTCCTAGTAATGTAGGGTTTATGAGGTGGTCTTGACTGAGATTTAATGGTGGAATAAAAAATTTAAGTATTTTATTTAGTAACACAAATCATATTTTGATCTCATGTTTATACATTTATATTCTTGGGTCCATAAAATGTTATGATCTGACCTATATGTTTGTGTTATCTCCTTGCCATGTTATTTATTTAATTTTAAAATATGACTGTTATCACTTTGGACATGTGTCCTCATCTCATGTCTCTTAAAATTTGATAAAATTCACTCCATTAGTCACCTTAGGAGTCTCCTAGATTGACTTTCAATGTTGGCCATTGATATTTGATCTAGGATTATGAGATTGTGACACTTGGTAGCCCTGCATGACTTCTATGGACCTACTATCAGTCTACATTCAATTAATGCTCTTATTCCACATAGTGGCCTTACATGTAATATAGGCTTATTTACCTAATCCACACCATTGATATCTATTTTCATAGTTGATGTGCATCATCAATGTTTGATTTACATGATCAAATACACATCATTGATCTACTAAACATATGATCAAATGTAGCCCATCAATTTACTATCAATTCACCATGACTATGACACATGGTACCATTACATTAATTCTTAGGATCCTGTGACCTATTAAATTCATGCTTTCCATTATATCTCCATCTCCATTATCAAATGTAAAGTATGGATCTATCTTATCTTATTGATGCCAATATTCAACACAAATCATTGATCAAAATTTGTACTTAAAAATATGCACCATAGATCTTGATCTAAGGGACTTTGAGTTATTGACTTCAAGTGATCACCTGCATGTCATTGATCTTTGATCCGATTGAGTGAGATTTTTACACTTGGTGACACTATGTTCAATTCAAACCTCCTCATCTTCTTTAAATAAGTTATTTCAACCATGAAGTGATTGAAGCCAAGAAATTACTCTTTTTCAATGTGAAGATATTCTCCATAGCACTTGTAGGTGCTCATTCATGGTGGATGACTATGCATACATGAGAAATAGACTATTACAGTCCATCCTTGTCATTTGAAGGGCTCTTACTTGGTTGACCATGTAACAAGAATGTGTTCACCCATTTGAACTCTTCATAAGATTACTATGAAACTCTTTAGGACTTCACATACCTCACTCAACTTATTATGTATGGAAATTTATGAAATTAATATTTGGCATACCAAGGATTTGATAATCCTTTGAGACTTTATGCAAACCTCCTTTATGCCCTTGAATGATCGAACACCATAGAAACTTGTTGGATCCTTTAATTGTAGTTAATGCTCATTTATGATCTCTAAATGACTCAAAATGACATAAGGACTAATTATACAATGACCAAGGCCAAAATGACATCAAATCACATCAAATAAACTATGAAAGACCCTAAGATATTGTACTAGATCCCTGTATAATTTTTTGGACTATAGGGGGTTAACCCATTTTGACTTGTGGTCAAATTGGTCAAAAAATAATATAAAATATTCTTTCACCTATTTGATCATAATAAATATACACCAAAAGAGCTTATAAATCAATAGTCATTGCCTTGTATTTATAGCCTCCAAATTTAACTCTTACCCAAGTTGAGTTAGGTTAGAATTGAAACATGAAATGAGTTCAAACTAACCCTAGGTGAGTTAAATTTAACTTTAGTTGAGTTAATGAGGGTATATGTAATTATGAGGTTTACTTCATAGGCATGGATTGAAAATTATATATTTGTTATATATTTTATGAGAGCTTCACAATGTTAGGACCCAGAAGCACCATTGATTACCATGTACAAGAAACTTAATATGCAAAAATTAACCAGAATGCACAAGTAACTAGAATTCAGAAATAACACAGAATATGAGAGACAATACACAATTGTATTAATAATCTTCTAGAAAAGAAATAAAACAAAGAAGATGCCACAGTCTTCTTCCTTACATCTCTAGAGCTCACACACATCTAGAGCATAAACAGTAAATCTCTTCAAGAGCTCACTCTCTCTTATGGTCCCAACACACAACTCAAACACAGAGTTGGTGTTCACCTCCAACCAGTCAGTATCCACTACTGCCAGTACACAAGTACTCCATGTACTTCAAGTAGATCTCCCATGAACTTGCAACAACCTGTAACTCAAATGATCTTACTTATGGAAGGATCTACCTTGCCTTCCTCTTTGCTCTCCAACTGAGTACACACCGTACTCTAAGTAGATCTCTCCTGATCTTGCTACCTGTTGTGTTGTTGTCCTCCCTGATCTTGCACACCTGCAAATCAATCTAGTTCTACACACCTGTAAACCTAGATCCCGCACCCACATACACCTACAGATCAACCTGATCTTGCTTACCTAGAAAGAACTACCTTGCCTTCCTCTATTTGCTCTTTGATGTGTTGCTATCACCTTTGATCCTGTTGTCACCTACAGATCTCCTTTGACCTCACAAACACACACACCATGTAGATCTCCAAATGTGGCCTTGCACACCTACTGACCAAGATCCTACATACATGAAGAATCCTTCTGATTCTCCAAACTAGCACCCACACTTGGCACTACTATGGAACTAAGAGGAACACCCTTGCTCTCTTCACACATAGAAGGAGCTAACATTGCTCAACTCAACTAGCACAAATTACAATACAGCCCATGAGTCTATTATAGAGATCTCATGTAAACAATAATTAGACACCTAATTACAATAATTAGATCTATAGCTCAAGACTATAATTAGCCTTCTTACATGCAAACAACTAGTTTGTTAACTAACTATCTGTGAACTAGCAGTTTTGGAACCGCACAGGCGATCGATGTCGGTCCCTATCTGCCTGGGGGTGACTGACGTCAGCCGATCTCTGACCGTCGTCAGTAGCTTCTTGTCTCCACTTGACTGACATTAGTTGGCCTGACTGACGCCAGCGACTGTGACACTCAGCACCCTCCTCCAATGTCTGCATCAGTGAAGCTTTTAGCTCCACAACCTACCACACAATTCATAAAGGTAATGATGAAGAAGCTTGTTATTTTGAATTTTTGATTTTCCATTTTTTGGTATTCATTAATTACAAATGGATTATTTATATATATATATATATATATTTAATATAGTTTAATTAGTTGATTCATTTTTATTATCATTTTATCTCTTTTAATAATTGTTCAAGTGCCTCACATAATGGGTCCATAGGCCAAACTGTCAATTGTTAGGTTACATGATGACTAGGGATGAATTCATGAGAGGTTATTATTACTTACAAAATAGTACCTAAAATAGTGATGCCTCAACACAATGCTAAGAATTAATGAATGATATTTAGATAATATTGGGATAATCAGTGTCTCTTAGGCTTAATTTGCATTGTTTGGTAGAAATTAATTTGAAGTCTTGTCAAAAGCTAGTTGTGGTTGAATGAGGTGTCTATAGTTTGCCCCTATATGGGAAGGCATTACAAGCTATAGGCATAGTAACATATTCTCAAATAATGAAAAGGTATTTAATTCCTAATGCCCCAAAAAGTGATGGATGAGCTTGGATGCCCCCTCAAGGGAGTGATCAACAAAGAAGGTCATTGATCAATCCCTTAAAAGAATGAAATAATGGGACCAAAAGGTAAAGGGGGTGGAAAAGACTAATTTAGACAAAGGTGGTTATAATTAGTTAAATGATGAGATACCCTAGTTGGGAAGATAAAAAGGATGATTTGACTAAAGTTGGTTTAATTTATTGACATGTCAAGGTAAAAAGATAATGATTTTCCCAAAGGTAGCTATAATCATTAGAAAAATGAAAACATTCCCTAATTGAGTGAATACAGATAATGAGTTGACCAAAGGTAGTTATAATCATTAACATAATAAAAACATGCCCTAATTGGGCATATATAGATAACAATTTTCCCAAAGATGGTTATAATGAATATCATAATGAAAACATGCCCCTATAGGATTAGGATAATGATAATGATTTTCCCAAAGGTAGTTATAATCATTAAAATCAAGGTAGATTAAAACACAATGATTTTCCCAAAAGTGGTTATAATCATTGGCATGACATTTTGGGAAAATATAGAAAATCATAAAAGGGGGATTGTGTATGAATTTTATACTCATAGAGTAAGATTAAGCCAATACAGAAGGTAGGTATGAATCTAGTCTACCTTCTAATATAGAGATGCACATCCTAACTAGAAAGGACTATAATTATTTCATGATTTAATTACTCTATATTTGGGAAATGATTTGGATAGATTTGTAATTTTTTTATGTGACTAAGGAGAAGTATCATAACATCCTTGCTTGTAAAATTCCTTGAGTTGATTTTTATTTTATCACATGATGGTATGTACCATGATATTTAACACAATGATAACTTAGCTAAAATATTCATAAGGACTGACAAGCGATACAATAAATAATTAAAAAATATATACTAATGATAAAAGCATGATGAAAATGTTGGTGCATGAATATGGATGGACTTAAATATAATGTGCAAGGAATCACCCAATAAACACACATAGAATAATTCAAGGCAAATTAATGAAATAAAATAATTAGGAAATAAAAAAATAAACACCACTAATAAACAAAAACACAATAAAATACCAAGAAGCAAAAAGTGAACAAAAAAATCAAAACAACATGATACAAACACAAACAATGTTTAATCACAATGTTAGTGAAAATAGGAAAAAAAATATCCATGCATGTGTAATAGAGGTGTTACTCTTGGTGATAGGGTAACCCCTAAGAGATACAATAATGACGTAGGTATAAAAACATAAGAACAACTAGCACAAAATTTCCCCTAAGTTATAGGTAAATAATGACACACAAGATGACAAACATTTCCCCTAAGATATAATAAATTATTAAATAAATAAACAAATTAAGGGGAATATAAGAAAAGGAAGGGATATTCAAGCTAAATCTAGATGCACTAGGTAAGTAGATGTTGCCTACGTAGTTTGATGAATGCAAGATCCAACATGAAATTTAAGCCAAAAGTATTTATTCTAAGATATGGGATAAAATAAAGTGATGAGCCAAAAAAGATGATAAAGAATGGTATTGAAAAATGATGAGAGAATTTTAAATAGATAATACTCACAAAATGGCAAGAGAATAAGATCAAGTCTAGTGGTCATTAATCTATCAAAGTTGAATACATAATGTTCACAATATAAACTCATAAAAAAGTGAGTGTAAGGATAAGGATAATAAGTAATGGGAAACTAAATGATAAATGGTTACTTATGATATCACAAGGATTCCTATAATCCTTAAGACATATAAGTGGTCAAAAAATAAAGGATCGTGTGGATAAACTAACCTAAGATACCTTATGTATCTAGGCACTACCTACATAGTCTGTGTGAACCTAAGGATTATTTAGTTCTCTCATAAATGGGAGGAAAAATACCAAGGTGGTCTATAAATAAGATGAACAAAGAAGATGATCCATCCCAAAAAATTTGATGGATTTAAACTTGTATATAAATTCAAAGCCAATTTTCATGATTTTTTTATTTTTAGGGTTTTTAAATATTTATGAATGTTTAGGGGTTGGAAACTATTTCAAATGTTTTTGAAATTTTCTAAGCATATCAACTCAATAAATAATTATGAGGCACATAATATTCCAACTCATAAAATTGTAATATCATGTCTTAGGTTGCTTGTAAAATAATGAGATAATTCAAGCTTATTTTGTTCATAAAATGGTGAGAGTGTGACAAAAGTGTGACTGAGCTAACCTCAATGTGAATTGAGCATTGTCTACATAGTCCCATAGGATATCAAGTCACTTTAGTTCTAGTTTACAGTGGAGGAACCCAACTAGGTAGTAATAAGATCTTAAGTTAGGAAAATGGCAAATTATGAAAATAGGAATGGTAAGGTGATATGACAATACATGGTAAAATTATTATTCTTAATCTACCCATAGGTGGTTATAATTAGGAAACAACATCATAGGTTAATGATACTAATTTGCCCAAAGGTGGTTGTAATTAGTATCATAGAATGGGACACCAATTTTCCCAAAGGTATTTATAAATAGTAACACTCATAATGAAATGAAATAACAAATGAAGAATAAAACTACCTAACAATTGTCATACTAGTCCAAGATACTACATTTGTCTATAATATTGATCACCTATTTAAACTTCATCTGAGTCCTTATGCTTGAAGGTGCTTGAATAAAAAATGGAATGGAACCAATTTCAAAGGGGTGGGGAGGGAGGGTAAAAAATAACATTGGTCAATAATGAATGTATGGTAAAAAATGGCACATGGTATGATAAAAATAAGGTAATGTTATGGTTCAACATAAATGTACCTCATAGACAATACTTCAAGTCTCTTAAGTGAAATAATGCTTGAGGTGTATGATTTTCATCAGCTCATCAAGTTTATCTATGTCTAGTGTAGCGCGCCTATATGATATAGATCCATAACTTGAAATAATGATGTAGGGGCCTATCAAAATAGGTTTGAGCATACCTTTCTTATTATTCTTGACCATGGTGTCCTTTTGTTTTTCTTTGAGAACAATATCACCAAGATCAAACTCTCAATATTTGACCCATCAGTTATAAAGGCCACAAAGTCTTTTGGTATGCTTGAAGGTTGTTGATAGTGGTCATGCATTTTTAGTCAAGTAACTCTAGTTCTTGGAAGATAGATACTCTATAATATTCATTATTCATTATGTGTTTCAATGAGACATGTAGAGAAGCTAACTTGACCTTGATGGGAAGAATGGCCTTAGTGACATAGACTAGGGAATATGGAGTGGATCTAATTAGAGTATAATAATTGGTGTGATATGCCTAGAGGGAATGAAATATTTAGAGGTGATAATCATGGCCAACATCATTAAAAATATTTTTAAGGATGTTGATAATGGTTTTATTATATACCTTTACTTTACTGTTACCTTATGGGTAATATGCAGTAGAAAAATGTTGGGTGATGTACCTGGCACAAGGAATTTTAGCATCCTTATTTTTAAATAATATACCATTATTAAATATAATGTTGTATGGGATACTATAATGGCAAATGAGATGATTTAAGATGAACTTGGAAATCTATTTTATAGTCACATAAAAGATGGGTATAGCTTCAACCCACTTAGTAAAATATTCGGTAGTGGTAATGATGTGTTTATGGCCATTAGATGAGGTAGGGTTAACTTCCTAATTAGATCAAGTTCCCACATTACAAATGATCATGGTGTAATAATTGGTTTTAATGTTTTGGTTGGGGCATGAATTAAATTGGCATGACTTTAACACTTGTCACATCTTTTGACATAAGTAGATGTATTTGAATCCATAGTTGGTCAATAGTAATTAGTAGATATGATTTTTTTGGCTAGGATGGATCCAATGGTGTGGGTTCCACATAATCCTTCATAAATTTTAATCAATGCTAATTTTTATTTTGTTTAACTTAAATAATGAAATAGAGTTCCATAAAAACAATGATAGTAAAGGGGGTTAAGTAAGGTATAATGAGAGGCTTGATGCATAAAGACTTTTTATTATTTGTGTGATAGGTCTGGTGGTATGATATGGTTGTGAAGGTAATTATATAGGTTTGAATACCAAATAGACATGGGACCAATAATATCATATATCATTTCAATGGTCAAAGGTTCATGATCAGGCACTAGAAGATTTTCAATGAGGAATTGATATTATTTTGCCTTGTTTGTGTGGTGGATCAAAGATCCAATGGTAGCCATGGCATCTAATAGCTTGATATTAGCCTAAGGTATGGGTTATAATTTTATGTTGGAAATTTGTTATTTGAGTGTCCACCATGGCCTTTTATGGCTCTAACTTGTCATCATGATATAAAAGTGGTCTATAACCTAGTTGATGATTAATTGAGAATCACCATAAACTATGAGATGTTGAATATTCCATTGTAATACCCAAAAAATCCCTATAAATGTTTCATATTATACCATTTCATTAAGATAAGGAAAGCTGATACAAAATGATTTAGGGATGAAATACCCCTATGGTGTAATAAATAATAATCTTACCCCTAATCCATGTAATGTGAATGATCAATAAAAATATAACTTCCAATATTACTCCTTATGAGGTGTTTCTATGATGGTCAAGGTGGAATCATTTAGGAATTTAAAAGTGAGGGGTTGGGTATCTACAAGGGTAGATTCAACAAGATGATATGCAATAATGTTTCCATTTATAGCTTTCTAGTTGATATACTCGATCTCAAACTCACTCAAAAGCATGATCCATTTAGCCATGTGGCCTTATAAAGTTATCTTGGATAGTAGATACTTGAGCAAGTCTACTTTGGAAATAAATATGGTCTTCTTATTAAACATGTAATTACATAACTTCTTGTTTAGTTATGCAAGATTGATATAGGTCATGACTAAACAAGATTTTTTTATTGGTGTATATTTTTGTTCATACATAACCAGTGTATGGCTTAGATAGTACATAACATGCTCTTTCACATTGTTATCATGTTGACCTATAAGTACCCCTATGGATTTTTCTATGGAAGATAGGTACTATAAAAATGGCTTTCCTAGCATTCATGGTAATAAAATAGGAAGATTGGAAACATTATTTAAGTTGATGAAAGGCTTTCTGATAGTCTTCATCCCAATGAAGTGTAACCCTTTCTTTATTAAGTGAGTGAAGGGATGGAATTTTTTGGCCAATTTTGCAATGAAGTGTATAATAGACTAAATTTTGCCTTGTAAAATGTGAAGATACTTTAAATTAGAAGGTGAAATCATATTGGTAATGGATTGCACTTTGGAAAGATCAACTTCAATGCCCTAATGAGAGATGATGAAGCCTAAATTTTTTCTTGAATTGACACTAAAGACATACTTATTAGGGTTAAATCTAACCTTATTTTAATTAATTCTCTCAAATATTCTTTATAGTGTTGTTGGATTATCAACACAAGTATTTTATTTACCCAGTATGTCATCAACATAATCTTTAATAATGGCATGAATCATGTAATGAAATATGATGGTCATGGCTCTTTGGTATGTTTCCATAGCATTCTTGAGGCTAAATGACATAACCTGATAACATAACATTCCCCAAGGAGTGATGAACAATGTCTTATGTTGGTCTTTTGGTGCAATCCCAATATGATTGTACCCTAAAAATCCATCCATAAGTAAAAGCATTCCATACCCCATTGTAGAGTCAACTATCATGTTGATATTTGATAGAGGAAAGTCATCCTTGGGGTAAGCCTTATTGATGTCTTTGAAATAAATGTAGATTATGATTCCTTCAAGATTCTTACTAACAAGCACAACATTTGAGATCCACTCTAAATAGTCAATCAGTCAGATGTATCTCACCTCCAAGAGTTTTTCCAACTCTTTATTTACTAGTACAATAATATGAGGATGCATATTGAATAATATATACATTATAGGTTTGGAATTAGGATGTATAAAAAGGTGGTGTAAAACTAAGGCATGGTCCAAACCTGGCATGTCTGAATAGGCTCATGAAAATATGTCAACAAGTTCCCTCAAAATGGTTGTAAATATTTAGTGTTCCTCCTTAGTGAGGGACATGCCTAATTTCCTCAACTTTGGGACATATCACATCTTGATGTTGAATTCCATATTATATTATACTATAAAAGTCAAGTCATCTTATAAAATTGTTGGAAATAATGTGAATTAGCCTACAAATTCAAATTCCTCTAGTTAGACTAGTTATTTAATCTCTCCTAAACAAGATGAATTTGAATTGCCTAATGATGATGATGATGCCCATGTCACAAATACTATAATAAATTCTTGGGTAGTTTGATCAAAGGCATGTTGTTATTCTAAACTAAACTCAGACCCAAAAACAATTTTATTATTGGCGGTCTCTTAGGATTCATTTAAGGAAGGTGAACACCTCCATCTAATGGCACCTGAAATAGGTTTTCACCAAAAGGCTAGCCTTTCTCTTTACTTTTACCCTGGTCTAAAAGTTCTTCAAATAGGTTTTTACTTTGGGACCCCAATGCTTTATTCTTTTATTTTTGTCTAAAGTTGTTCACCCACTCTCTAAAATAAGATGCATGATCTAGTTTGATAAAGAACCCTTGTTTGTGGTCTCTTAATGAAACATTGTCTCTTAGACCTAGAAAATCACAAAATGCCTCAACATCCTAAAACATGTCTACATGCACTATGGATTCTTGTTGGTCCTAGGCTATAATTTGAGGGTGATAAATAGGAAGTAGGTTATATCAAATTAATATGATAATGATACAAATGGTATGTGGGTCAAATAGGTTGGTATTAAAAAGGTCTTTATCTATGATATGATTGGACATTACTTCACTATCATCATCATCATCATCATCATTATCATCATCATCATCATCATCATCATCATCATCATCATCATCACTATATGTTGGCATTAGAACATGAATATGTGTGGGGTCATCACCATATGGTTTAAATCTAAGACTATAAGTTTATTTATACTAAGTTATATAAATTGGATTAAGAGTACCTTGTTGATTTAGCATGAGGCTTCCTCCTTCATAGGCTTAGTTCTCCATGATATTTTTAGGAATGGTATATTTGGAATTTATATATAAATCAACTAACTTGTCGTTATACAACCAAGATTCATCATTGGTAAGTGGGTCCACTTCTTAGCTAGTGGCTAGAGGGAAAATATTAGGAGGGGGACTATGAAGCTTACCTTTTCCTCTTTGTTTCCATTCCATGAAAGGTGACTTAGCTTTAGGTCTTCCATAATACTTGAGGTTCTATGGAAGTTTGGTAATATGGAAAGTGTCATGGGTCAAATACTCTCTTGGTTGTTGGTTGAGATGGTAAAATGATTAGACATTTCAATAAAAGGCTTATGTGAAGATGAGTCGAGTATATCTAGGTCTATATAATTAACCTTTGGTAATTTGACAAGTAGTTCTTTATCTTTGTTATTTTTGGGAACTAGATCTAGTCCAAAGCAGTAGTTGTAACTTTCATGCTCAGCCTCCAAATGTTTATAATTTTCATAGAGCTAAAACTATCCATTTATAGTGACCTTCATTATTGAGTGTGAGAACTTAAGACATTGGTGCAATGTCAAAGGCATTCCATTAATTTCATGTATACAAGGTCTAACCAAGATAAAATTACATGATAAATCTAGGTCCATATCATGATAGAGTGTATCATGGGTCAAGAGCCCAATGATAATTAACAAACTTATGGTGCCTTGTGATTCATGTTCTTCATTATCATAGGCTTTAATAGTAATTGTTTCTAGTTATATATTGGCTATTTTATATCTAAGATACTTGATGATCTTCAAAGACACAATATTCAATCTTGATCGATTGTCTATGAAGACATGTTTAAATTTATTCCATGTGATGACAACTTTAATGTATAGGGGATTGTTATAGAGAGGGACAAAGGATGACATTTCACTTTGGTTGAAGGTTAGCTATTGGCTTAAGGCTAGATGTCTAACCAAGACTTTGAATTTGTCTAGGGTTATGTCTTTGGGAATTTGGGATTGGCCTAGGAGTTTTGTTAGGATGTTTTTGTGGATATTATATATACACACAATAAATCTAGAATGGAGATCTATGTAGGAGTATTTTAAATTTTTTCCACAATGTCATATGAATTTTCCTTAATAGTGTTAAATGACTTATTCTTAGCTAGCATAGTGGGTTGTATTGGTTCATTGGTAGGAGGTTGTGGTCCTATAATGGTAATATTAGATCTTCAAGTTGTGATTGTATAATTAGGATTGGATACATGACCATTATAAGTTGATAATGATGGATATGGGATAAAAAGGATAAGTCTTGATTATTTATGCACTTGGTTGTGGTCATGAGGCAATGAAAATTTATTGATATAAGGTCTGAAAATAGTAATCCCTTGTTGTTGTTGTGCTTGGTTTTGGCCCCAAGTGAAGGAAGGATTACTGGCATAAGTGGGTTGATTGGTATTGTTTGGAAATGGTCCTAGTATATTGGCACTTGGTTTAGGATTAATGATGATGGTAGAAACATGACCTCCCATAATATTACCTATAACTTTATTATAGTCATGTGAAATTGCATGGTAAGTCTATTGGTTGTTGGAATCACTTTGGCATTGGTTCCTCCCATTCAGTTGATGTTTTTATTACTTTTGATTTTGTTATTATTGTCATGGTGGTTGTTGATACTATTGTTGTTGTTGTTATTATTATTATTATTATTATTATTATTATTATTATTATTATTATTATTATTATTATTATTATTATTATTATTATTATTATGTTGCATAAAAGGGTTTTGTTAGATACCTAAGTTCTGATGGCATTCACATAACTTATTCTCTCTATACCAGTCCAAATATGGACTACCCTCATGATAGTGCTTCGTAATCAACCAAATAATCATATTAGTTTTGGTGAGCTTGAAAAAAAATACTTAAATAGGTTCATCAATGTTGCTAAAGACTCGAGAAGTGGGTCTTCTTTTTCAATAAATATTTTGCAAAGGTGGTGGTTATTGCTTTTGTAGAGCTATTCTAGGTTGCTACGAAGGTTATGCTTATTAAATAGGATGTTGATGAGGAGTAATCTAAATTTATGGCATATCTTGAGTAGATATTGTTTTCACCATTTGGACATGACATTTTTATTATGGTTGTAGTTCTTGGATTTTTCATAGTTTCTAGATTGGGTTAGTGCAAATGCTTACACTTGGACTTGGTTAAGGTTCTAACTTCGGCCTACACCTTGGTTTTGGTTTTGATCCTAGTTCAAAGAGGTTAATTTTATAATACCATTTTTAATAAGGGCCTTTTTAATTTTTAAACCTTTGTTGATGATATCTTTAAAGGTATGCACACAATGAAGCTATAGATGATAGGATATATTACTATGTAAATTTTTAGTAAAAATAATAAATGGCTAATTATTTGTCTAGTAAGTTATGGGTGAAGTAACTAGAAATTACTCTCCATCTATGTAAGTAGCTTGCAAATCTCTCACCATATTTATGCTTGGCCTGAATTAAATCTACTAATAAAATCTCATGTTTGAGATTTTAGGGAAAATGTTACACAAATTTTTATGAGAGGTCATCAAAATTACATAATTCTCTAGTAATTTGAGGAACCACTCCAAAGCCTATCCTTTTAGACTTTGAAGAAATAAAAGGAGTCTATAAATGTCACTATAAGCCACTAGTTGGTATGCGACAAAGAACTCTATCAAATGGGCCTTAGAGTCTCCTTTACGCTTATATTTATCAAATTTTAGTGGTTCATAACTTGGAGGAGATGGTCTATGAAGATAATCCATGTTGAATGGGTGTGAACACACATCATCTAAATTGAATTTATTTGTTTACCTCTCTACTTGAATGGTGACAATAACATCCTTCATTTGTTACAATTCTTGGGCCAAGAAACTAGATGGTACATTTGGCTAAGGTCATGGCTAGGTGGTTAAAGGTGGATAATCATGACTAGGGTATAATTAAGGTATTGTTTGTTATGGAATATTAGTTTGATGGGTGACCTGACCAAGAATATACATCCAAGGATTGGGATGTGATTATTGAAATTGCATACATTTTTGGTATATATTTTAGTTCAAATTTAATATACAACCTTAATTTTGATGGAATTTAGGTTGAGACAAAAGGATGTGGCTTTCGATAAAGTATTATGCCTATTGAGGTTGAGTAGGGACTTTTTGTTGATTAGTCAAACCTGACTGAATAAAAGGAGCTTGTTGACCAAGGCCTTATCTTTAGATCTATGATGCATGCTAAGTTAAAGGTAATTATTTGCTAATTTATACTTGTTGGATAATAGTACTGCTTTGTTGTCCAAACACCTATTGTGAACTAGATGATTATAGAGTGTTCAACATTTGTATTTAATCGATAAACACACATTATTGATTAGACAATGTTCATGATTGTAAAGGTATATTGGTTTACAACTATCAAGGTATGTTTATCACTACTTTATGAGGTAGAAAATTTGTTTCCCCTATTGAGGTGACATAGTGTTATGCCTCTACTATAGTGGTAGATTAGACTGTGCCTATTGTTTTGGAATGCTAGTCATCACTTGTTGAGTTAGGGTAACATTCATCACTTATGTTATATTAAATCACTAGTTGATGATTGATTAATTAATACTTATGGTTGTATGCTTTAGGAAGTAGTTGCTTGAGGATTATAAGTAACTTGATGTGGTTAGGAAGTAATATTTTCTACCCCCTTCTATTTTGAACCACTTGTGGGTTTTTCTAAAGGAAATTGTTATTATAGACTATTTTTTGGTACATTTAAACCACTTTGGCATTGATTAGAAGACACATACATGTTATCCACTTTATTTGGCACATTACTCTAGGTAGAATCCATAGTCACATCTTCAATATATGGGCCATTATACATTTCACAAATAGAACTAATTTGTGTAAATAGGTCTATACTCAAATTATCTTGAATTGTAAACTTAATGAACACTCCTATTAAAGGAGCTAGCTCTATGATTAGAGTGTTTGACATGGCCATGGCATTAATATTGTGTGATAGATTCAAATAGATTTGATATGCTTATTACATTTGTATAAATTTGTCCTCTATGAGGCCATTTATTTTTAAAATAATATTTGGTTCTTGATATGACATCCACATGAGCATTTGAAGATAGCTAGTAGAGGCTTATTCAATATTTTAGGTATAAAGTGTGTTCAGAAGAACTCTAAATAGACTAGGTAAATTTTCATAGGGGAAGTATGCCAAAAAAATTTCACCTACCTTTGTGGCTTTGACTTAAATCTCATCCTTATTTTCAATAAATTGACAATCAAATAAATAAGGATCATATTTTGATGGCATAGTGACATAATATGGTTGTTAGAGTTGTTCCATAAGCGATGGTATGCTATAAAGGTATTGCATGGTTTGTTCTTGGTATTTATTCAAATATGTAGGTGTATTAACAAAATTATGGGCTAATTGATCTTGAATTTGTTCCTTAGATTTAGGAGTGTAAGGAGGATAAGGATCAATCTCACAAACCACGTCATCACCATAGGGTCTTGAGCAAAGTTATCATTCATGACCACGTTATTGTAACTTATATTATATATAGATCAACTACAAGTGTAATGATACATAGTCAAATCAATGACTAATATTCTATGAATAAGGTCTAAAGTTTTACAAACTCTTAAAAACAAGGTCTAAAAGATAAATGGTCCAAACTAGGTCCAAAAATTTAATCTAAGAACGGAGCTATTTCTCTAAAAATAGTCAATGATAAAATCAGTCCAAAATGGTCTAACATCAAATGTCTCACACAAATTTTAAGTGAATGGATAACCCTAAATCTTAAACTTGATAATAAGTGTTTCAAATAATTATAATCTAGGTATAAAAATGAAATAGGCTACTAGATCTTTGGAAACAATGCAAAAATTTAGGTTCAAAATGATTAGGTCTAATATGGAAGGTAAAATTCAAGGACTTTTGGAAACATGGAAAAAAATCTAGACTTTGAAATACACTAGGTCTAAAATAAATGGGAATTTGCAGATATTTTTGGAGCATGACACAAAATCTAAACTTTGAAATAATACCAGGTCTAAAATAAATGAGAATTTCTAGGTCTTTTAGGAATACAACACATAATATATACTTTAAAATAACAATAGGTTTAAAACAAATGGTAATTTATAGTTATTTTGGGAACATGACACAAAAGCTAGACTTGGCACAAAATAGGTCTAAAAGGCATGATAATTAATCTAACAAATTTGAAACACTTTGAATAAAACTAGGTATTTAGATTCAAATATAAACTTGACCTTTGAAAAAATACATTATAATTTATGCACACTAAATATAGAGCACTTCTCAAATCTAGGGACAAAAATAGTCTTCAAAGTAAGCAAGGAATTAGTCCAAGTTACACAACCCAAAAATAAGAGGTAAATTTTGAAGCCAAATTTACATGAGGCATAGGCAAAAACCAATTAATGTTTGAATCTAAACTTATCAAGACTAATTTTAAAATTATTTTTCAAATTCTTGGTTTTTTAGATGGGTAACAAATTAGACCAAAATGGATGGCGTAACGATACTAGTCATAGACCAAAAGGCACACGTGGTTTTGAAATTATGATTGGATACAAGGCAAAATGTTTTTGAAATACTGTGAGTAGCATAACAATGATATCTTTCTCTAAAGGTATGAAAAATGGTTTTTATTAAAACTATAAGGCATAAGACATGGAACAAAATTTGAAATGTAATGACTCCTCTTTCAAACAAGTCACACACACACACACACACACACACACACACACACACACACACACACACACACACACACACACACACACACACACACACACACACACACACACACACACACACACACACGCACGCACGCACGCACGCACACACACACGCACACACGCGCGTGAGCGCGCGCGCACGTGTGCACGCACACGCACACACACACACACACATGCACACACACACGCACACGCACATGCACACGCACACGCACACACACACACACACACACACACACACACACACACACACACACACACACACACACACACACACACACACACACACACACACACACACACACACACACACACACACACACACACACACACACACACACACACACACACACACGCACGCACACACACACGCACACACGCGCGTGAGCGCGCGCGCACGTACACGCACACGCACACACACACACACATGCACACACACACGCACACGCACATGCACACGCGCACACACACACACACACACACACACACACACACACACACACACACACACACACACACACACACACACACACACACACACACACACACACACACACACACACACACACACACACACATAAAAGTTTGAAAAATGACTAAGGTAAAGTGTGGTGTTAAAAAAAATGATATAACACCTCTTTAAGCAAAAGAGTGATGTGAAAACATGACTTATTTTGAATGTGATATGATAAAAAAAATAGTTTTGACTCAAGCCAATGTAAGTAAAGAGGAAAAATTAAAAAAAAACCTAATCATATCTTCTTAATCCTAAAAATTGACAAGGTGGCTTCGTACTATCAAATTCTATCTATATACTTTCTCTTGAGAGAAAATTATTTTTTTGATCCAAAAATTTAAATGCACATGAAAAGTAGGGTTTTTAGGCCCCTTATTCTCTCAAGAATTCTTACAATGACATGGAACTTTGAGCTACCTAACCTACATAGATAGTATATCCACAATAAGAGGGGTTGTCTAAATACTAATAATTTTTGTATGTGTTAAATGGTCCCATATATTTGGTTAACACTAGGTAACAACACATCATATGGATATGCATTAACTAGTTTCTTTTGAAAAGGTCTTATTTTTATCAAAAGCATTACATCCATCAATTTCTTAGTGTAGTGTAATGTCTAAGTTAAATATACATTCTAAGGAAGCCCCATACTAATGGATCTTGTTTAACCACTCAAGCAATCATCCCAAGAAGTCAACCTCAATTTGTATACCCCTACTATAGAGTGGGGTTTAAGTGATTCCTAGAGATAAATTATTGGGTCAACACTTCCCTAGAGAACCCATGGGGAGGCAATGAAATCCCACCCATAATCCAAGATGAATGAAATAGAAAATGTAGAAAGAATTTAAGGTCATTTTGGGATCACCCAAATCACTCATATTTTGGTGAGTGCCTTAGTGACTTTCCTTCTATGCTTTAGAAAAATCCACAAAGGCAATAAATGAATTTTTTTTTATCACCCTAGTTCCATAAAGGAGATGGGAGGAGAGCATGCATGCTACACTTGGATTATGAAACAAACATATAACAATAATAATAAAAATAAAAGCTTTTATAATCACTTAACTAGGGTGTGATTTCATTTTTTAGAGCACCAACTAAAATATGATATGAAGTTTATCCCCTTGACATTGTTTAAGGTGTGAAATTTGAAAAATAAAAAAAATGAAGTCAATTATTTTTAAACACCAAATTAAAATGTGAGTTTGAATCTTAGAGTGTTAAAAAACATACTTCCTTAGTCTTTGGGTCCTGTAAAAAGTGTTAGGGGGTCCTTATGCTTAAAATCTAAAAGCAAATGAGAAAATGAAAATTGAAATTTAGCTCTCTAGGTTTTTATGTTTTACACACAGTATGATACTATAGATACATAGAGTAATACTATAACTTTATTATTAAATTTTAAGTGGTTAGTAAAAAATTGTAACTTCTTTTAAAATAAAGTGTTAGTGTAACAGCATGACTATAAAGTATAAAATCACAACTATACAATTCAAAAACCTTGCTTACAGGGTCAATATCATGGATTTTGAAGGCAAAACCATGATTGTGAAGGCAATACCATGACTATCAAAGCAATATCACAAATTTTAGGATAAAATCATAAATATAAAGGCAATAAAAAAATCTATGAAGGCAATATCATAGATTTAAAGAAAAAAATTCAATTAAAAGATGCAAAAATTCAAATTCAATATCACTACTCCACATTGTAATATCATTACTTTAGAGATAAAAATGTAATTACATAGACTAAAAATATGATTTCCTATGTAACATCTATGAGCTTCAACTTTTCACTATTTTACTCAGTAAGTTAAGATTTTATCATGAAAAATGTTTAAAGGAGGTCCTAAAATGCCATGGGAAGAACTTTGTGGGGTACGGACCCTATCGGGCATGTCATAATGTGAACAAGGAATCCATAGAGGAGAGATTAGTATAGTGTTAGTCAATAAAACCAAATCAAAACAAACACATTAAACACTAACACCTATAACCTAGACACTAGGGAGACGATATTTCATAATAATATAATGAATACACAACTATAAAATAAAATAAATTATCCTTTTACCTTCCTTTTAGCTCCAAAATAGCTTCTTGAGTTGGCTTTCTCAGCTATGTTCTCAAGAAATATTTGTCAATGAAGCTCTATTACTCCACCTTTATTTGGCACCTTGGTATTTTTTATTGGCTTAGTTTAGGTTGGATTATTAAATTTTAATGGTAACACTATTATGAAGGCTTCTTACACCTATTTGAGCATAATAACTTTGCACCAAAAGATCTTAGAGATCAATAAGCAAGGCCTCATATTTATAACATCTAAAGTTAACTCTTACGCAAGTTGAGTTAGGTTAGGATTTAAGCATGGAATGAGTTAAAATAAATTTAGGTGAGTTAAATTTAGCTCAAGTTAAGTTAAGGATGGTACATTTAATTATGATTTTTGATTAATATTCATGGCTCACAAATTAGATATTTGTTAGAAATATTGTGAGAGATTGACATCTCATAAAGACCATGATGAAGAAGCTTGATATTTTGAATGCTTGAATTTTTATTTTTAGATATTCATTAATTAAAAATTTATTATTTATATAATCATTTAATCTAGTTTAATTATTTAATTCATTATGATTAACATATTATCTCTTTTAGGATTTTTTTAGTTACCTTATTTAATGGGTCCATAGGCCAAACTACTAGTTATTAGGTCACAAGGTGACTAGGGATGAATTCATGAGAGATTATGGCTAAGTATAGGATATTACCATAAAAATGGATGCCTCAACATTATTATGAATATTTATTTATGATGTGTGGATGAAATTGGGATGTTTAGTGATTTTTAGGCTTAATTTGCATTATTTGGTAGATATTAGTCTGAGGTCTTGTTGGAAGCTAGTTGTGGTCAGAATGGGATGTCTACAATTTGCCCCTATTAGGAAGGCATTTCAAGCTATAGGCATATTAATGTATTTTCAAATAATTAAAATTTCTTTAATGCCTAATCCATAAAACACAATATATGATACTTGGATTCCCCCTCGAGGGAGTGGTCACCAAATAAGGTCAGTGATTGGTCCCTAAAAAAAGAAATAATGGGACCAAAAGGTAAGAGGGGGATGGAAAAGATTAATTTACCCAAATTTGGTTATAATTAGTGGCATGATATGATGCCTTAGTTGGGAAAATTAAAAATATGATTTGACTAAAGGAAGTGATAATCATTAGTAGGGCAAAGTAAAAATATAATGATTTTCCCAAAGGCAAATATAATCATTAGCAAAATGAAAACATTCCTCTATTGGGAAAATATAAATAATGATTTTCCTAAAGGTGATTATAATATAAAAATGAAAACATGACCTTACAAGACAAGAGAATGATAGTGATTTGCCTAAAGGTGGTTATAATCATTAACAACTAGGTAGATTGGAAGATAATGATTTGCCCAAAGTCAGTTATAATCATTAGCATGATAAGTATGATAGTTTGGGACAATATGGATTAAGAGTAAATGATTTGGATAGATCAAGAATTTTTTTAGGTGATCAAGTAAAAATATAGTGGCATAATTCCTTTTAAGATTCCCTAAGCTAATTTTTGTTGTAGCATGTGATGGTATACACCATGATATAGAACACCATGACAACTTAGCCAAAATATGAATAAGGACTAACACATGATCCCATAAATAATAAAGAATAATGCACCAATGAATAAAAAATCATTATGACAATGTTGATGTATGAATATGGATGGACTTAAATATGGAATCATCTAATGAATACATATAAAATAAGTCAATGCACAACAATCAAAGTAAATAAATAGGAAATAAATAAATAAACATTATTTTCCATGATCGAATACAGTGTCCTTACCCTCTAAACACTCAAATTTGAAAATATTTTGATGTATATGGGTCAACCTAAGAATGTCATTAACCCTTCCATGAGGATCATTTCAAATGAGCTAGTACAAATACAAGTCAAAGCCAATTCATTTGGATATCTAGTAATTATCAAGTAGTCACCTATTTAATCTAAATCAATCAATTTCAAAATTAATTTATTATTCCCTATTCATTCCTATTTTTATATAAATCATAGGAGTAGTCATGATACATGTCAAAATCACTAAAACTATATCCCATGAGCCATATTTATCAAGTTACATGTTAGATCACTACATGCACTATCATATAGTATATTTTCATCCTTGTACGCAGACATTCCCAGATATAGGGGAGAACTGCATAAGCCTAAGGCCCTCCTTGGAGTATTAGTTATGTAGGCAGTGTTCATTGATAAAGGGGTATTTGAGGTTAGCTTGACACTGTGAGCCCACTAACCCATTTTTTGGTAATGGAACCTATCTTATGATGGATATATAGGGTTTGAGATAAACATAGAGATACATAGTGTGTGTGAGATATAGATACATCAAATTAAAGGTGATAAAAGACCTAGAAAGACCCAGGTGGTCGAATCTTGATACAATGAACATTCTGTATAAGATAATTACGTTAGGATTTAGATAATAGTGTCTATGAAAGTATTCATAGGGTGAAACAATTATCCAAACAACAAAAAATAATATTTCTAGAATTTGATGACTATTTATTAAATATCAAACATCTTGTTTCCTCATATGTACATCTTAGATTTGTCTTCACATCATTGTATAAACTAAGTATTATTTCTTCTTTATGATTACGCAATCAAAATATTAATTGGAATGGTACTTTCTATATTTAATATTTTTGTAATTTAGCACCAAAATTGAATATCATATTTTAAATTATTTAATTATATTTATTTAAGGAATAGGTTATCTCACTCTTGAATAAATTATTCCTCTTAACCCTTAATAAATAGTTTTCCAAATAGGTTTAAACAAAATGTTATATATAAAAACTTTAATAAAGTTTATTAAAACACTTATTTCAAACATTAGCGTAAGGTTTTAACCCTCATACACTAGTGATAATGCATGTTGTAGAGGTGATGTTAGTGGTAATATTTCACAAGGTATAAATAGGTGAATGTATGGTAGGAATCTAGACCAAGGTAAGAGTTAAATTATTAGTCACAAGGCCAAAAGATTTTTACAATGGTTAGTGTTTGACAAAGTTGAATATGGTAGTAAGTGATGCATGTGGAGTAAGACTATAAAGGACACAAATGAATTAATTATATGGTATGTGTTAAATAGTTAATATACTTTTTAAGGTCAAAATGTAACTATAGTAACTACCTAATGGACAATAATCAAACCCACATAGAAAAATAATAATCACATTGTTGATTACCCATCAAAGAGGGCAAGTGAAATTATTAGTAGTAACCATAGTTAGTGATGGCACACATAGTTTCATAAATCAAAAGTATCTAACATATACAATGATTTAAAGAGGAGTATATTATATATTGATAATTAACATGATGTGTTAGATCATGTAAATGGGTAAAAACAAGTTGGTGTTAGTAAAATTATATATATGTGGAATAAGTGTTGTAAACACTATTGATTGGAGGTCATGAAAGTCATGCATGATATATCAATTATGTTTGGTATAAATGTGAATGAAAGGTGTATATATTTTCATTCTTCACATAATCAAGCATGGAAGGTGACTATAGAAATAACTATGTGAGGTTGGTAGTAGGGCCTAGTAGGTGTGTGGGGACTATTGAACCTCTCTCTACACACACACACACATCACTTTCTACGGTGATTATGAAAGCAACTAGGCCTACATATAAGACAAACTTGGTAAACTAGAATACCTCTATCTTGGACCTATATTGCATTTTTAAATGAAATGAAAGGTTATCCCCAATAAATTGGATACTCTAGAGTCATCAGTGGTGTCATAATTTATCTAAGATGCTTGTAACATAAATTTATAAATTGCACCTCTAATGTCAAAACATAATTAGATTATAAAATGAACCCAAACCTAGATTGATTCAATGACTAAGATAATGAGAAGATAAAAAAGACATGGTAATGAGCTAAAAATCTCAATATGAGATTATCCACCTTCTAATATTTAATAGGATAACTGGTTAAATATGAATGAAAATAATATTTCACTTGATTAAGAGATCTATGTTGGAAATATTGTCATTGATGTCAAAGGTTTAGCATTATTGGTGATAAAGGCCCCATTACATTTAATATTATTTGTAATAAATATATCTTGGCTAATATGAGTTAGTATTTATTTAATATTAATGAATATATTTTTGGTTGCATATGAGACAAAATAAGGGCCCATGGAGAAGTCGAATAGCCACAGGGTAAAGACAAAAGAAGGATGGGACACATTTTCCCATGAAGAGTATTCTTGGGGAATACCAAGAGTCACCAAGTGAATACAAAAGAGTAAGGGCACAATTTCTCATGAAGGGACACTTTAAGGAATATGAAAAGTCACCAAAGATAAGGACAAAAGTGGGAAGGACGTTTTTGGTCATGAAGGGTCACCACATGACTTTTCAAAGGCTTGAATATGAAGGGTCATACAAGTTTGGTGCCATTTTCCATGAGGATTGAAGGGTCACAAAGGGGGAAGGCCAAAGGTCATTTGGAAGGCTATAAATAAAGGCTTGAGAAGCCATTTTTAATATGGAAGAGAGAGGTTAATTTGATATTGTAATATCTAGCTTAGAAGAGCAATTGTGAGAGATGAATATGATTTGTATTTTTTATATCTAGCTTAGAAGAGAAAAGGTGAGAGAGAGGAAAGAGATGTTGTATTGAACTATCATTTGTTGAAATAGCAACATTGAGAGATAGGTGTGTGGTATACACAAAGGGGTTGGTGCTCATGAATTGTTGCTGGGTTGGTGCTCGACAAAGGGGTTGGTGCTTCTGTGGGTTGTTGCTCATGAATAGTTGCTGGGTTGGTGCTCAGAAAAGGGGTTTGAAGCTCTTGTGGGTTGGTGCTCATGAATTGTAGCTGGGTTGGTGCTCAGAAAAGGGGTATGGAGTTCCTGTGGGTTGGTTCTCATGAATATACTTGAGATGTTCTCTCTAGTTTTTCCCACATTGGGTTTCCACATTATATCTGGTGTCTCTCTCTATCTTGTGTGATGTTTATTATTTGAGTTTTGTTGCATATCGTGAATGTTTGATTAAGTAGAATTTGATAAAGGGAAAGTTTTATAAGATATATGATATACTGATTCACCCCCCCTCTCAGTATATCCCATGCTTAACAATTGGTATCAGAGTAGGTTCCTTCAGAAAGGGTTTAACAGCTTGAAGGTAGATCAAATAAAAGCATAAGATGGCCAAGCAGCTAAAGAAGGAGAATCAAGAGTTGAAATCTATGGTTGAGGCTCTTAAGGAAAAGGTGTGTATCTTGGATTCTAAGTTGGATATAGAAGTAAAAAAAAATAAGATATTTATTCACGATCTTAAGAATCATTAGAGGTTACAAATTCAATTTTAACATCAAAAGAAGAAGAGTGTAATCATTTTAAGGATGAGTTAGGTTCTTTAAGGGTAATCATGAGAAGCTTATAATCAAGGTTGAGAAAGATCGTGGAATATTGGTCCAAGGAAAGAAGGATGTAGGTTTTGAAGGAAAATCAAAGAAGTTGATCAAGTAGCCCAATGCTTTTAAGTTTTCAAATTCTTTTCATGGCTTTTGTTTTATTTGTCATCACGTTGGTCAAAGGGCAAGAGACTATATGAGGAGAAGCAATCAATCAAAGGGAGATCTCAGTCACATTCAAGAAAAAGGTATGAGAAATATTGTTTGCTTTTGTTGTCATGAGGTTGGACATATTGCTAAATTATGTCAAAATAAAGTAAAGAGATATTCAAGGTATGTTAAAGGATATAGAGCCCCTAGAAAATATGAGAAAAGACAAATTCAAGTTTGGAGACCTAAAATAGTAAAGGTTGATCAAGTTGAGTTTATGAGTGAGAATGAGTTACTTGTTATAGTTGAAAAAGAATCAGATAAGAAGGATTGTGAAGAATCTCTTGTTACATTTGAGCATGAGATTTATCAAGATAAGATAGTTGCAAAAGTTGAGAAAAATAAAAACATCATAAATGATAAGGTTAGTAAGTCAAAAATGTTAGACATGCTTAAACGGATTCTAAAAGAAAAACACAAGAATATCAAGGAAGAAACATAGGAGATGTGGGAATCTCTTGAGATTTATTTCTAGAACCCTATTGTGTGGGGTGTCTCTTCTAGGCTTCAAGGAGACACTTTTAAGAAAAATTGAAGCATGGTGGATGTTATTGGGTCTTGGATATTTTGAATGACAAAAAGGTGAGTTGACAGATTAATTTATATATCTTTTGAGTGAATAGATTTTTGAAGAAAATTTTGCACTGATGTTAAGGTTAAGGCTATTAGAATGATTCTTGCATATCCAGTGTTTAAAAGTTTTAAAGTGTTTCAAATGATTATGGTCACAAGAAATTAGAATGTTGAAAAAGAGCTAACAGTTTCAAAAAGAAGGAAAATGATACTCATGCAGATTCAATTAAGAAGGATCAAAGTTTCAAAGCTCCATCATCAAGAAGAAGGTTCAAACAAGTTCATGGTAGAAGAAATAACTTGAAGATTCTATGTTGGTGAAAATAGCTTTGCATGTAAGAAATAAAGATCAGCCATGGTTCGTTGATAGTGGATGTTTGAGGCATATGACAGGAGATAAGACTAAAGAAGTTCAATGGTGGCATAGTGAAATTCAAAGATAAAACCACTGCCAGGATAGCTAGAAAATATATCTTCTCAAAGGCACGATCAAAGGATACATTCAAAGACATATCAGAGGAGTTGGGAGTAATTTCTATTACTTCCTACCATTGGATTTTCAGCATCAGTTGAGGGGGAGCTAAGTGTTATCTCCAGGTAGGCCCTTTGCCATTGATGTCAAAGGGGGAGAATAATAGGTATAGGTGTAAAAAATAGGTATAGGGAATAGGTACAGGTTGCTACAGTAAGGGGGAGTTATTATATGTTTTTAGATGATGGTATGTGTAGGTGATAGGATGTGGCAATTTCAATATTGAGGTTGCCATCAATGACAAAGGGGGAGACTATTGGAAATGTTTTCATTGATGTCAAAGGTTTAGCATTATTGGTGATAAAGGCCCCATTGCATTTAATATTGTTTATAATAAATATATCTTAGCTAATATGAGTTAATATTTATTTAATATTAACAAATATATTTTTGGTTGCATATGAGACAAAATAAGGGCCCATGCAGAAGTCGAAGAGCCACGGGGTAAAGACAAAAGAAGGATGGGATGCATTTTCCCATGAAGAGTCATCTTGGGGAATACCAAGAGTCACCAAGTGAAGACAAAAGAGTAAGGGCACAATTTCTCATGAAGGGACACTTTAAGGAATATGAAAAGTCACCAAAGATAAGGACAAAAGTGGGAAGGAAATTTTTGGTCATGAAGGATCACCACATGACTTTTCAAAGGCTTGAATATGAAGGGTCATACAAATTTGGTGCCATTTTCCATGAGGATTGAAGGGTCAGAAAGGGGGAAGGCCAAAGGTCATTTGGAAATCTATAAATAAAGGCTTGAGAAGCCATTTGTAATATGGAAGAGAGAGGTTAATTTGATATTGTAATATCTAGCTTAGAAGAGAAATTGTGAGAGATGAATATGATTTGTATTTGTTATATCTAGCTTAGAAGAGCAAAGGTGAGAAAGAGGAAAGAGATGTTGTATTGAACTATCATTTGTTGAGATAACAACATTGAGAGATAGGTGTGTGGTATACACAAAGGGGTTGGTGCTCTTGTGGGTTGGTGCTCACGAATTGTTGTTGGGTTGGTGCTCAGCAAAGGGGTTTGAAGCTCCTGTGGATTGGTGCTCATGAATAATAGCTGGGTTGGTACTTGACAAAGGGGAATGGTGCTCTTGTGGGTTGGTTCTCATGAATATACTTGAGATTATTCTTCATGGTTTTTCCCACATTGGGTTTCCACGTTATATCTGGTGTCTCTCTCTATCTTGTGTGATGTTTATTGTTTGAGTTTTATTGTATATCTTGAATGTTTGATTAAGTGGAATTTGATAAAGGGAAAGTTTTATAAGATATATGATATAGTGATTCACCCCCCTCTCAGTATATCCCGTGCTTAACAATCTATATTCTCAAGACCAAGTGGAGTAGTATTCAAGATATATTCACAAATCTGCCACCATGAGTCCCTATCAATAAGGCTATTGTAGACACCTTAATTTTGTATTAGACAATTGAAAACATTATTTTTGACTTACATTTGGCATACATGACTTGTGTGTAGACATTTGATGCTTATTCACACCTTTCCCCCATATATTACCTATATATGGACTCATCCAACCTAATTTTATATAATAAATATTTAGGATCTCATTAGTCTATGCCAAAACATTTATTATCCTAAGTAAATTATCACCATATGTCATATTTTTATTTCTACCTTTATGTAAATTGTTGTAAATATTCAAACATATATAATTACCATAGGTTCATACCTTTTATACCAATATCTAGGAGATTCCAATAGCTATTTTGAAATTCAAAAATCTTCTTTGAGTAAGCCTAAAATGTTTCACATGTTGGTTATGGATATAAATACCAAAGATTAATCTATAAACACACATCAAGCCTAAGGTCATTCATATCTAACATATATATATATATATATATATATATATATATATATATATATATATATATATCATTTATAAAATCTTAATATATACATTTACACACCTTTGATACATAATAAAAAAATAACTAAAATATAAAAATCCCTCAAAGGAATAGTTCAAAATCCAAGTCTAAATATAAATGTAAGGTCAAAGTTGCATGTTGTCATGTTTTGAAATATAAAGCATATCATTTAATTGTACTGGATCATGATTGATCACACATACACATATATGGGATAACTAAGTGTGATTTAATCCATATTTAGAGTATAATAATGTAGGAAATGCTCAATCATTCAATTGGGAGTGGTTGGGGTTATTCAACCTGTCTTTTACCCCTTCCTATAAGGTCAAGATTATGTCAATGTTGGGGTTAGGTTACATGAAAAATGAAGACAAATTCAAGATATACACATAATAATAAGGTCATTAAATCACATATATATCATATAAAATCTATATTCAATGATATGTGGTAAAACATACTGGATAAATACACTAGGAAATAATAATTAGTAGTGGATAAAATTGATTATTGTAGGTGTTTGAGTATTTTTGGTAGCATCCTAATATATTTAAACACTTTATTTACTATTTTTATTAGTCATATAGTATTTAAAAATAATTTTAGTGTATTTTAGGTAGGTCATGAGTAATATTTAAATAATATAAGTGTCTTCTTTTTTGGTCATTTTTATATTTATTAAGTTTAATTAATATTTTTTACCAGTCTCAATTTGTATGTATAAATCCCTATATTATGTAATCTAAATTATAATATTTTTTTCTTACTTATATCCAATAAATATAAAATAGTTTAAAACATTATGGTGAACCCAAACATTATTTTAAATGCAGAAAACCCTTGTATTTATCCCTTAAGATTTCACCTTTCCTTCTTAGTCTTTCTAATATATCTTGCATTAGAGTTTGGAATTAATTTCTAATTTTTAGTAATTTTTTACATAATAATAATTAAAAATATAATTAATTTTAATTTTAATAATGGAAATGACTATATTTATTTTCATAAATATTCTATGATATATATGATTGTGAATTAATTGAATATCTTAAAATGAATCTCTGCATGGTTGATACATGTTTACATGTAACTCAAAATGAAATGAAAAATATTACTAAGGATCCTAAATTTTATGAATTAAATTTTGAACTATTCAATTATACATATTTATCTTTTAGAGATATATATTTTATAATAGGTGTTTAGGCCACTAATACTATTTGTATTTCTACACATATGCCTATATAAGTGATTCCCACTCATCATGTGGGGGAAACACAATCCAACCCTAAAATATATATGGATATTATTTTTCAACATAATTTTATTCCTTTTAAGGTTTCTACTCATATTAAGTCATCTATTTCAACTCACTCTTATATTACTACTACTCAAACCCTTGTGAAAACTATTATTAATCTACAAGATAAGTTTTACAATTAGAACAAGGTTATTCTAAAGTAGGACATTTGACTAATTCTCATTAATTATCACACAACCAATTGACCCCAAATATTTATACTTAAACTATATTGATAGTATCTTTTTCACCTAATATTACACCTTATGATGGTAAAGGTGACCTAGAATAACATCTTAAAGCCTTTCATGTAGCATGTTTGGAATATACATCTAATGATAATGAATTAACCATTACATATAGTGTTAAGGACATTTATTTGTGATGATTATAATACCTCATTTTAAAATTAAATAATTCCTTAAATCCTTATGCTAATCAATTCTTATCACACTATTATATTAACATTAGTGAGAAGGTGTCCTATATTAAAATTACAAAATTTAAACAAGGACTTAAAAATTCCATTAGTGATTATCTAATTTGTTAAAAAATTATCCTATCTTAAATGAAAAAATATTATATTTGAGAATGAGTTATAAAGAATATTGAAGAAAAGCTTAATTTCTTTATTGTATGAGACTATTATGTTCAAATGCTTTCAATCTTTCAATGACTTATGCCATATAGTTAAAAACTATGAAGTCAAGATAATAAGTTAAAGTATGGGTCTAATAATAAAAAATATTCTAGTTCCAAGAGTAAAATCATAAAAAATTTAAATGTTAGAAAAAATATACTAAGAATGAAGCTAAAGCAATAGTTAATCCAGTGTCACAACCTAGTAATAGGCTTATTATTTTAAATTCTCAAGAATGAAGTTTATTCAATAATTTGATCCCTATTATAAGGTATTTAAAATGATAATTTATTGTAATTTCGTATCTCTCTCCTCTATTGGATGTTGATATGAATAAGACACAATATAATAATTTCCTTATCAATGCTTATTGTGATTAGCATAGATGCACTAGAAATTCTAAAAATAATTCATTTAGTTTGAGGCATAAGATATAATAACAAATTAAGGATAATTTTATTGAGGTTAATGATGTTAATAAATCTACATATGATTCTGTATAACAACCTAATGTGAAACTAAATTTATTTCCTAATCCTTTTCTACATCATGTGGTGAAAGAAACAAAGACTATTCATGATTTACATATGACATAGAAAGGGCATCCTCCTTCAAATTATTATCTGTATATAATTGATAATGAATGTCCTCTAGATTTTATTAATGATGAAATTAAATATACATAAACTTGAATAACTATAATCATATTTGATGAACATGAGATTAGTGATTATGATTCTATCAATGCACCTTTGTTTTTTCACACTTTCATTAACTCGCATCCTATACACAGTGTTATGGTGGGTAATAGGTCATGTGAAAATATATGAAATATGAAATTAGTTACTATCCTAAAGTAAACACATAAAAATTTGGTTGGTAAAATAAGGACACTAAAATTATTTTATGAAAATTTACAAATCCCTCTTTGGTAAATTGTGTTACCACTTATTATAGAGCCTACAGTAATTGTTACTTGGTTTTTGGTTCTTGGTTCTTGGTTTTACCTAATATTGGGGAATTTGGAATATTATTACTAAATCCATGGATAAATAAGATTCATGCATTAAAATCTTTGGTATATTATGTGTGATGTATATATAATAACCAAGTGGTTAAAATTATTGGTATTCAATATCTGCTTCATATTCAACTAGAGAAACTTCATCTTCCACTTCCATAACAACTTGTTATAAAACATATATAAGTTAATTATATGAAGGAAATTCAAAGAAAATGAATTGGTATTCCTTAAATACTAGTGATTCAAAATCCATTACATCAAATATATGTTATTGTTCCATATCAAAAAATTCATAATTTTTCATGTCTTAATTTGTATCTATAGGTTGATTCATATGTTACACAAAAAACACCCATACATCATTCTCATATTATACAAAATAGTTCACAATATTTTATGGTTTTTATATCTACATAACATACATAAGATCATGTGTACTATGATAATGATAATAGATATTTTATATCACATGATCACTTTTTATATTCGAATAATAATACATATGTTACTTCTCACCTATAGTGGGTGACATTTCAATCAATCAATACTAAACCTACATATGAGCCTCCTCTTGATGGGATCATTAGTTAGTATTAGAATATATATATATATATATATATATATTTCCCTCTCGCTACCCTTGCAAGCCAACATGGAATAATATATATAAAAATATATACTAAAGTGAAATAATAAATTTAATAATGACTTAGTTTCCTTGAAATATATAATCATAATTAAATATAATTATAATCAAATCGTTAATCGGTTAATAAGATGATGACAATAGCATCTTTAAATCTGATGATGATAAAATAAAAATTAAATCCCTAAAATAAAATTAAAAATAAAATACAATTTAAATCAATTATATAATCATTATTTAAATATTAATCAATAAGATCTATTAACTAATATATTTAAAAAAATTGAAATCGATTAAAAATAAGTCATTAAATAAAATAATTGACCAGAGCAACAAGATTTATAAAATAATAAGAGTAATTCCTAGTTCATTATAGATAATAACAATTATTAAAATCATTAATATAATATAGATCATCAAAATCATAATATCGACCCAAAAATATAAAAGAGGCATCAATAAAAATATGTATATGTATGTATGTATTCAAATAAATTAAAAATCATGACATGTGCATGACATGTCTTTCTAGTTATTGTATACACCCAAATTTGGTACAAGCCCATATTTCATGTTGATTATTTCACCTTTATATGCATAAACTATTTATAATGATTATGGTATATATTGGTGCATTATACTTCAAGATTTTTATATATTTTAGTCCATGAGTTTATCTATTGGTTATTTGTATCACCATTTTATCATGGGTATCCTTAATATTGGTTATTTTCCTTTTGGAAAAGTACACATTAATTAGATAGGACCAATGTGTGGCCCTGTCTATTTAGTGTGGACTTGTCCTTGTATAATTTTAAAAACTTATTGTGAGTCATGTTTCAATTAGTTCTTTTTTTTTTATTGTTGGGTATTATATTGGGTCATATTTTTCATTTCAGTAGGTCCCAAATTACACACACACACACACACACACACACACACACACACACACACACACACACACACACACACACACACATGGCTCTTCTAAGGCATAAAGGAGGATTATCCTTACTCTCAAAATTTATTCTAATATTTTCATGTTTTATCCTTATGTCTATTAAATCTATATTCAATGCTTAATTCTCATCTAATTCCTCAAGTCAAGGGTAGAATAAGAGAAATAACACATAATTTCATCCACCATTCCACACACATACAATATTTGGATAATTATATTAGAGTTTTATCCCTATTCAAAGTATTGGTAATTTAGTGTAACACTTGATAATTCAATGTATATTAACC
>JARHVA010008787.1:340000-355000 GCA_037957365.1 Torreya grandis | reverse complement strand
TAATGTATCTATTTATATGTGTAATTTGGTGTAAATTACAATAGAAAAAAATTCCAAGTCTGACATCAGGCTCAGCTAAAAATTCATGTGTGTAATTTAACAAAGATTTCCCAAGCACATTAAAATTTATCCTCTCAATGTAAATGTATGGAATTTTACAAAGATTTCCCAATCACAATAAAATTTATCTTCTCAATGTAAATATTACATCTCTTTAAAAAATACCACCCTTGGCTAATAATTTTAACCTCTTTTCATTAAAAAAATACATCTTAATATTTCTATTTTACAAAAAAAAATAAACAAGATGCTTTATGAAGAGGTAGGGAGGAGGTTTTCAACTCAATACATCCTAGAAGGTGAGAGTTCTGACAAAATGATATCAACTAATTGACCTATAATGTATTTAAACTATATAGCTGACATAAATACTATTTAAATTTTAAATAAACACTTTTTATTACAAAAAAAAAAAAACATGCCTTTTATATCATAATCACTTGTTATTGTTGTTGAACAACATATCCATAAAAATGGTGATTGAAGAGCATAATGTAGGATTTTTAAGCATCACTCAGTAAGGGAGGTGGTCATTATTCTAATTATGATACAAATAAATTTATATGCTAGTACCAAGATAGAGATCAAAATTACCAAAAAATATCCTAATCTCTTTTACCAAAATATAATCACCAACTCTATTGTCTTTAGTATAGGTTGAGGAAATCGATGGTTAACAAGGTGGTAGAATACCTAGATGGAGAGATATATTTGTTTATAAATAGTCCAAAATATATTGTGGACTTTGATTCAGTCCATGTCTCAATGGATAGGAAACCAAAAAGTTAGATTTTAAGTGTTTTGTGGTATTTGAAGACATGCAATCACCAAAAAAATGGTGGAGATTTCCTTTTACGGTAGAAGGAGGAGACTATGTAGCATGATGTGGATAAGATAGAGGATACAAATGACAATGTTGTGGATTATTGAGGGAAGGATCTATGGTTTTATAATTGAGGGGAGGTTGGTGTGTAAAAAATAATATTCCAATCCTAAAAACACTATGAAGCACCAATGTAAACTATACCAAACAAGTTAGATAAGTGTTTTAATGTGGTTGTGATTGATATTGATATATATCATATTTCAATGCAAGTATGTAGTATGGGTAGGTTGTATTTAGGTCATTGATTGTATATAATGATTAAAAAATTATTAAGTGAGGCTATTAGATGGGCTCAATGCACAGTCACAATGTAATAAAATTACCACATCAATGTACAAGTTGATAGTGGAGTAGACTAAGTGGAAATTCATATATGGAAAGATCAACAATTTTTAGGCATTTTAACATGTACAATACTCATACAAAATTTAATATTATTTACATCATGAGTTCAAATATAAATACTTACCTAATATTAGGATTCAACCCAACCATCAAATGTTATTTCAAAAGAGAAAGCTTCCATTTGTAAATGATCACCAAAAATAAATAAGGGCACATCTCCTAGACAAATATTATATAGGGATAGGCTACACCTCTCCAATCACCAATTCAATGCTTAAAATAATTCCTTTGAATACCAAAACATGTAAAAATTAGGAAATAGGTTTTTAATGAGAAATATGGATTATACATATGGTCTAAACAAATGTAAACAACCCAGACCATTGTAGACACCATACAACTAAAAACTAAGGGATGAAAAAATTGTGTTTCCTACATAGAGGATTTTTAAAATATATGAATTTTTTCATAAACATATTCATAGAGTAATGAATACTTGAAACGTATTCTAATACCATATTGAATAATCCAATGCTTCTCAAGCTATAGGATCTCTCCTACAAACCATTATCATAGTGTTAGGAAATTCATTTCACACATAGTAATCATAAAATAATCATGCATAATAAACTATTTGTATTATTGCCTCAATGATAAATATATAATTTTCATCATCCTCTCTATGCAATCTAGGAGAGACCACAAGGAGTGCCTAATTAATATGTCCAAGAGTTTATTTCATGTAATAATAATTTATTTCATGAAATAAACATTAGTTAGGATGGAATATTTTCACTCATCAAATAATACGTGAAAGTATTCATCACATAAAAACTAATTAATGAACTCCCAAATAAATCTTAACTCATATATAGGGTATAAACATGTATAACACAAATCTAATTGGTAAATAACCTTAAAAACTAACTAGTGTGAACATGACCACTCCAATAGAAATCACCTAAAATTCTAAATTGATTGTATCAACAAGGATGATATAATAGAATGGTTATAGATAACTTAATAATGTATTATAATTATTAATACAATAAATTAGACATAATCACACTCAAAAATATACCATACAATTTGATTAATTATATGGATAAACAATTAGGAAATATACTATATCATCCTGGCTGATTTAGTAGGAAGTTAAGGTGGTTAGCAGAATTGGACAAAAAGAGATATAGAAGGAAGAATGAAAGATTCTCAAAGGAGTCAAAATTGATAGTATTAAATTTATTACATAATATTATGAAAATATATCTCATAAAGTATCATGATTTGACCCCACCCTTTTTCCCATTATACTCCTTACGATGTGTACTAAGGGAGATTGATGCATCGATGAGTCCTGCAAGAGAAATCATCAGTATAGTGATAAGGATGAAAAATATTACTTGTATATTATTTAAACCTAAATTAATTTTTTGGTACAAGGGTACTATAGGGTTAATAATATATACATAAATAAATACAAGAGTGATAAACATATCTATAATAGGATGATTAATTTACAAATTAAAATAAATAATATTATGAATTTATAATATTGAGATATGCTAAAAATAGAAAATAAAACTATTGATTGATACTGTAATAAATTTAAAACAAGATTACTTATCTAGTTTACTATACATATGCAAATATGGGCTAAAATAGGATGGAAGTTGACTACATTAAGATTATGGAATAATTGTTAGATTTTAGAATTTTATATTATGTGACCTCAAAAAATTACATTAGATCCAAATAGTTGCATCAACACTAGTGCATAAGTTGAATACAAGTGTTTAGTACATAATAGTGACTAGGTCAGATGTGACCATCTAGAGACTTCAAGATTTCCTATTACCTTTCTTCTAATGTGTTTAGATTTCATGCATAGGATATCACTCTTTATCAAATGATCAAACCCTTATTTATTCACCCTTGGAGTGATTGTGGGAAAAATTAGTTAGTGGTCTCAAAATGTCAAGCTACCCCAAGGACCCCTCTATCAATGGGTTGTACCTATATATCTAATACTATAAAGAGGGCCTCAGACTTACGTAGATCTCCCCTATGTGTTGGCTTATGTGTGCATAAAGATGAAATGTGTGACAAGCAAGTATTTAGAGTGACTTATCTTTTAACCTAGAAAATATGGATCATGATCTAATATTTTAATGTTTTAGACTTATGTAAATACTTTTCCTATGAATGATATGGAAATATGGATGAATATGGCAGTTTTCTCACTTAAATTCTTGATTAAGTGATTTTGGTAAGTTGATTTGTGAGTTGTATGTGATTTTCAAGTTAGGAATGAATGAGGTTTTATCTTATATATAAACCAATATATTTATAAAATATATAAAAATAATTAAATTAGGTCAACATTTAGTATACGCTTCATTTTCAAATTGGATGACTTTCAAGCACTAGACACTTATTTTTAAAATGGATGCTAGCATCAATGTAGGCATCTATCTAGGATACAAGTCTCTAGTAAGTTATAAAATAGGTACATGTCATAGAATGGTAGGAAATGATAATTATTAGGTTTATATCATATTTCATAGTATAAAAGGCTTGATCAACAAAATAATGGTGGATGGATTAAGAGATAATATGTTTGGCACAAAGAGATATCAAAGGAAAGCCTATCAACAATGGGAAGGTCTTAAAACTAAAGGGTAAAGCCATGATAGGTATTTTTAAAGTGTAAAATACTTAGGTGATATATAAATTATATTTAGTGTCTACATTCCCCCTATTTAATATAGTAATGAAATTTCTAGTTTAAAGGAAATAAATGTGTACCTAGGTGTGTATAACACACCTTGCCTTTATGTGAGTTGAGCTTGAGTGTTTTTCTTATGACTAACATGAAACCAAAATCATGTTACATTATATAATAATTTATTATAATATGGAATTAAAATATATTTAAATGCTTGAAATTAAATAAATCAAGGTTAGGAGTACACATGTATCGATATAACCATCTTGCCTTTTTGCAATTAAATTTGAAGAGATGCTTCATTATGAATCTGTAGAACTAATATTAGGACAAAATTGAAACCTTCAAGTCCATATATATAGATATTTTAGGATAAAATTTCCCCAACCTTATAAAAAGGTGTCCTTCCACATAGACATTGAGTATATCTCAATAGTGCAACCCAATCATACTTATAACATGGTGAGTGTGAGTAATCCAATCAAATCACACTATATGTCCTATGAATCTAGATGATTTAATTGAGTCTATCTTATAAAATAGGTAAGATTGGGTGATTTTATCACCTTTACCTTGTGAAAAGGTGAACCAACTAATATAGTAGATTGGCTTAATAAATTTCATAAAAGTCTATCCTAGGTATGATAATAATACATAGTAATATTTGATATCTAAAATATAAATTATTATTTCAATTTAATGCTATATATTCATTAAATATGTACCTCATATATGTCTCAAGCTGAAACCTAGGTATAAAAATGGTTCTAATGTATATAATATTGCCTCAAATGTGTCTTTGAATCATATAACTATAAAATTTGGCCAATCTTGAAATTTTAAAGTTTGGAATACATGTTCCCATGGCATAGCCCCATTAAATCTATAGAATATAAGAATTGGTTTAAGTGTGGATAACATGTTCCCATAACATGCCCCCACTTTAATTTAAAACTATGAAAATTGTGTAAGTCATGCCTCTATGGCATGTCCCTAGTGATATGCCCCACCAATTGAGGTAAGAAAGTAAAATCTAGTAGTTACCTTACCTCAAAAGGATAATATAATTGTATAATTTTTGTATGGGTCAAGTATCATATAGGAGTAGCATTTCTAGGTAGATATAGCAATGAGGGACTAGTATGTGATCACATCAATGCCTAAGATGCATGATTAAAATCTTGACAACATTTAGATAACAATAGTAAAATATCAATAAGTAATCAATCACACACACAAGAGACATAAAAATAAAAACAAAAGGCAATGGTCTAAGGAGACCTCATACAAGAGACATGTTCAAATTTCATACAATTTAAGGTACATGACTTAGGTAAGTGTCTAAAAGGCATAAAAATACATGTTCAAATGTATACATATAATAAACTAATAAATATTTAATTGACACAATAGGCAAACATAGGCAAAGGGGCCATAAGAAATGGAGCATATTCAAATTCTCAAAAAAGTAACATAATGAAGTATAGTAACAAGCAAGGAATATGATCAAAGAAGTGAAAAAAGGAAAACATGGAATTATAAGTAACTAACATAAGCATATCATATTAGTCCCTAGATATATGTGTTAAAAAATTGTTAGGTACATAGAAATCAAGTACATTGTGAAATATCTAATCATAGATAAAGGAATGTGTAAGTATATAAGCTCAAACATGATAATGTAAATGATTATTTAATAATGTAACTTGGGTGTATCATGATGAAAATAATTCCCCCAAAATACTAATTATGTGAGTTTAGGGAAGGTCCAACATCCATATATGCATATATCATGTGCCCAAATATTTATATATCACACTCAAAAGATATGTGAAACATATGTGTGTATATATAAATAAATGATATATTATCCACCAACATGGAACTAATGACATGGATGGTAAGGGGTTAATAGGATATGGAAATGCTAAATATTTTTTTATTTTTTATTTTTTTAATTTTTTAATTTTTTTAATTTTTTAATTTTTTTTGGTGTTTTTTTAATATTTGGAAGGAAAATTATATCCTATGATCTCATCCAATGGATGCTCATAGGTATCATCTCTCCAATCAGAACATAGTAAAATAAACTAGTGGTATTTCTAAGGAATACGTATAGGTGTAATATCTAGCATTTTAGGATATACACTTATCTATGTCTATGTAATAAGACTCTATGGTTGTGAGGTAAAAATATAAGGAATGGGAGTTCATGTAACCCATCATTATGTGATCTATTGTTTCTTTAGAATAGTAAAAATAGGAACATGTTTGTTTTTTATGGGTAACTAAAGATGTTATGTAGTAGTAGATGAGGATTTTACAAAATCTAATGTGTATCTCAAATTCAATGGTCTATCAAGTATTAGCCACATAGGAAATGGTATTACATGTTAATTACCCTTTCATAAAGGATTAACCTTAGTAAGTTTGATAATTAGATGCCTAGGTATAAAATTCATTATTTAAAGTTAATGTTCATATGGAATTATGGAAACTAAATTATGATGTTGACCTAAATGTATTTAACACACTGATGTACTATAAAAGGTACTTAACATAGTATATGTATCCAAGGTCATCCCAATAACATATTAAACACTCATGTGTATCATATAACTGATAATTTAGTGACCACATGTGTTGTTACAACCTATAAAGTTAAGTCAGTCCTTCTAAGGACCTATGTGAGGTTCCATCAAATGCTCTGACCATTTTGGTCAAAGGGTGTAAATAATCATGTGCATATCCAAAATTTATAATGAAAGTCATAATGAGAAAATTATTTATATCACCATTATCATCATAACACTATATATAGTTTGGTGGTCAATGTATGCTCAAGTAAATAATGAGTTAATATTTGAGTCATCATCCATAATCTCACTATCATTAAAATTGGTATAAGGTATTTGATTCATGGTAGGTGTATGTCATGTATAAGTACCAATAATACCATCTAATAGGTGCCCATAATTTGATGGAGGAGGATGTATATTATTTTTTATTTGTACTTATGGTTCTTTCTTAGATTCACCTTACAAAGGGTTTTTTAATATATTTTTATTCTAGTGATCACAAGGTTTTAAACCTGATTCCTTTATAGGATGACCAAAGGTATTTTTATGTTTATTGATAAGGTCTTATATCTTAAGCTTCAAGGTAAACATATGTTCATAGAATGCCTAGGGCTTTGGTGATAATAATAATAAGCATTTAATCATATCATTTGAGTAAAGGTCGACCCATATCAACCTATAAATGATGAGGGAGAGATATGAAGTGATACTCCAAAATATTTATAAGTAATGGATTTGGAGACTTAGGTAAGTGTGAAAATTATCTCCTTAATGTATTAGGTAAGATAAGCCTATTAGGTTGTTGGGATACTATATTAGCCATAATAGTCATTTCCTTTTTAGGTTATTTAGGTTTCACCTTATAACTTGGTTTGATAGTGAAATTGGTATTTGATGTATTCAGTGTGTTTGTTACATACTTAAGTTTATTCAATGAGATAAGTTTCATTTCATGATCATGAAAAATATGACATAAGTCATCAAAATATTTGAAATTTGTGTAAACATTGGACTTGTGTAAGGGGTAAAGCAAACTTTGCTTTAAATTTTCTTGAAGATATTTATCTACCATTGGATTTTTCATTTTAGCCAACATTATCTTGTACCTTAAGACATATTCATTAATATATTCATTGGTTCCTTGTTTGAGTTTTACAATTTGGGCATAGGAAACCTTTTTGGTAATGTTGATAGATAAGTGTATCAAAACTGATCTATAAGAGATTTGAATTATTTTATTAATTGGATTTTTAAATCATAGAACCATATTAGAGCATAGTCTTTAAATCTCATTGAAAAGATTTTAGTCAATAGTTTATCATTGGATGCATAATCAATTCATGTCACATAGAAATATTGAATATGTTGTTCATGATCTACCTTGCCATTTTTAAATTTGATCTTATGTGTAGGAAAACTAGTTGTCAAGGGGTGAAAATATATTTAAAGTGCATGAGGTTTATGCAAAACCTCTTATAAATCAATGGCATCAGTTTATTTCAAATAATTTTATTCAATTTTTGTAACCTCCACTTGAAAAATGTTTATAGTTTAGACAAGATCTTTCACATATTGATTACAAAGGTTTAAAGTTTTAGAATTCACCAAAGGAGGTGTACCCATAGTTTGAGTGGAAATAGGCATTGAAACTGGTATTTGGGTTGAAGTATTTATGTTTCCCATGTAATATGTAGCAGTAGTAGGATTTATTTTAGGTAATAATAGTGTATACACATATCTCATAGCCCCATTAGAAGTATGAAGTGGTGATGTATCCAAGCAAAGGGTCTTTCTTATAAAATAAATTGTAATACCACCTAAGGATTCACCATCACTAGGTGAAGAATCTTTATCATTATCATTTTTAATGATTGCATCTCTTATAACATACCAAAAGGATTCCATTAAACCCTTATTGTTTTTGATATTATAAGGTGACAAACTAGGGTTCAAACCCTTACAAAGAAATAAAAAGAAAAACCAGAGGCAACAACACCAAAAAGCCTCAAAATAGAAACAACAAAACCCACTACACCAACATAATCAACACAGACAATAAGCAAGTCTAAAGATAGCATGTATGAGGAAATAGAGAAAAAATAACATAAAGGAAACTAGATCTAAGGAGAAAGATTATCCCATCTTTTAGCCAAATACTCCATAAATTCATTGTTAGGATCTATCAGCACAATTGATTACTTTTGTGTAAGCAACTAAACACGGAATTAAACCAGAAATAATAAGTAACTAGAATCAGAAATAGCAAAGAATATGAGATACAAGAAACAACCCAAAAACTTGTATTAAACTCTTCCAGAAGGAAATACAATGAAGAAATCTTTCTTTCTTCTCACACCTCTCAGATGTACAGATCTATTTCCCTCAAGAGTTCTCTCTCAATTACAACGAACTCCAACACTTGGATTGATTCACACTTACATGTATTGTCTTGTTCAATAAGCTATGAAGATCTAACCCTATTATATAATACTAGGATTCATGAGCTATGCATTCTCCACCATTAGATACACCTCTTAATCAAAGGCTCAAATCTGTCATGCCAAAAATAGAAACACGGACTCAATACTAATAGTTACTCTTTTCATGCAAACAATCTTTTCTACCTCAAAAATAGACTTCTGGAATGCACAAGTGACCGATGTCGGTCCCTGTCTGCCTGCATATGACCGACGTCAGCCGATCCTTAACCGACGTCAGTAGCCTCTGGTTGACTCCTGACCAATGATGGTGATTGTGTAACTCTAGCAACCTTGCATTTGCTCATCTGGTAGAGCTTTTAGCTCCACAACTCAACAATCTCCCACTTGGAGATAAACAATTGTACCTGTACCTATACAGCAACATCTTCTAGCTTATCCATCTTTAAGTTCAATATTGAAGACCAATAAAAGTTGAATGAAGATTTAACTTCTCCTTTGTTACCGGCTTTGTTAACATATCAGCAGGGTTCCTATCTGTATGGATCTTTTCCAGCTTCAACTCACCATCCTCCAATACCTATCTAATGAAGTGGTACCTAAGCTGTATATGTTTGGTTCTTGAATGAAAGGCTGAATTCTTTGCAAAATGAATTGCACTTTGACTATCACTATATAATCTGTAACTCTCTTGCTCCTTTCCCAACTCTTCCATAAACTGTGTCATCCATATCATTTCCTTGCTAGCCTCTATGACTGCAATGTATTCTGCCTTTGTAGTAGACAAGGCAACAACCTTCTGCAACATTGAAATCCAACTAACCATCGTTTCACCAACAGTGAAAACATATCATGTGGTGCTTCTCCTACCATCCAAGTCACCTGACATATCCGAATCTACATACCCATGTAGAGAAGTGTTTGACCCTCCATAGCATAAATGCCTACTACTGGTCCCTCTCAGATATCTGAGAATCCACTGAACTACTTTCCAGTGCTCCTTCCTTGGATTGGCCATAAACCTACTAACAACTCCCACTGCTTGGGCTATATCAGGTCTATTACATACCATTGCATACATTAATCTTCCAACTGTTGAAGAATATGGAACTCTACTCATGTACTCTACCTCATCATGTGATTTAGGACATTGTTCTTTGCTCAACTTGAAGTGTCCAACCGTAGGTGTACTTACCGGTTTTGCATCCTGCATATTGAACCTCTTCAACACCTTGTTCATATAATCCTCTTGAGACAAAATCAAACTATGATTTTTCTTGTCTCTCTTAATACTCATGCCAAGGATTTTCTTTGCTACTCCTAAATCCTTCATGGAAAATGTATGAGCTAAATTTACCTTAAGCTCATTAATATCCTGCATGTGTGAACCTGCAACAAGCATATCATCTACATACAGTAACAAGATAATATAACTACCATTATCCAACGTTTTAAAATAAACACAATGGTCAGATTGAAATCTACAAAAGCCATGCTCTGTCATAAACCTGTCAAATCTCAAATGCCATTGTCTAGGAGCTTGCTTAAGACCATATAAGCTTTTCTTCAACCTGCACACAAGTTTCTCCTTTCCTTTGACCTCAAATCCTTCTGAATGATCCATATATATTTCTTCATCCAAATATCCATGAAGAAATGTTGTCTTAACATCAAGCTGCTCAAGATGCAAATCCTCAATAGCAACTAAAGACAATACAGTCCGAATAGAAGTCATTTTTACTACAGGAGAAAAAATTTCACCAAAATCAATACCTAGTTTCTATGCAAATCCTTTCACTACCAACCTGGCATTATGTCTCATCTATCCATTCTCTCCTTCCTTTACCCTGTAAACCCATTTTTTTCAGTGCTTTCTTTCCAGCTGGTAACTCAACCAAATCCCACATTTGGTTCTCTTTCAAGAAATCAATTTCCTCGTTCATGCCAAGCTCCCACTGTTTCCTGGTTTCCACCTGCATTACCTCATCAAAACTTTTTGGTTCTCCACCATCAGTGAGAAATAATTAGAATAAAGAAGGGGAATGTCGAATCAGAGGTTTACTTACCCTTTCTGACCTCCTCCTGGGCATTTGAGACTCATTCACAGCTTGTTGTCTGCTCAAATTTCTCTCTATCAATGACCGATCTCGGTCATCTCTTGGTCTGTACCTGATCGACGTCAGTTCTTCATAACCATCATCAGTTCTTGTATGACTGATGTTAGTTATAGACTGACCAATGTTGATTCCTTCTTGATCGATGTTAGTTCCTATGTTTTCCTATGTGTGATAACCCACAAGCTCATTTTGGATCGTAACCTCGTCCAAATCAACATTGCCTTGCTCAGAATTATTCAACTTCTTGAGCTGATCACTGTACATCACCTTCTCATTGAAAACATCACAGCTTCTAATAAATTTGTTAGTTCTTAAATTCCAAAATCAGAATCCAAAATCTCCAGAGCCATAACCAATAAAAGTGCACCGCATAGATTTAGCATCCAGCTTCTTTCTATTTTCTTTATCAATGTGCACAAAAGCTTTAAAACAAAAAACTCTGAGAAATAAAAGATCTATCTTTTTACCTATCCAAACCTCTTCTAAACTTCCACCATCCAGTGCAGTAGAGGGTCCTCTGTTAATTAGGTAAACCGTAGTATCTACAGCTTCTACCCAAAACTGTAAGGGCAAACCAACATACAACCTCATACTCCATGCACACTCTATTATTGTTCTATTCATCCTTTTAGCAACTCTATTTTGTTGAGGTGTCCTTGGAACCATCCTTTCCCTGTGTATTCCATACATAGAACAGTAACTGTTGAACTTATTATTGCAGTACTCACCACCATTGTTAGATCTAAGGCACTTCAGTCTCAAACTTGTTTCATTCTCAACCAAGGCTTTTCATTTCTTAAATGTGTCAAAAACATCAGATTTATTCCTTATGCAATAAACCCATACCTTTTTTATAGCATCATTAATGAAAGAAACATAATACTGTGATCCTCCAATAGAAGCTACCTGAGCTGGTCCCCACACATCTGTGTGAACAAGCTCTAACTTGTGCTTCTTCTTTGTTGACCCAGTTTTGAGAAATCTCACTCTCTTCTATTTCCCAAAAATATAGTGCTCACAAAAATCTAGATCTATGCATTTCAAATCTGAAAGCTTACCTTTTGACTTAAGAACAGTCATTCCCTTCTCACTCATGTGGCCAAGCCTACAGTGCCATAACTTTGTATCTACATCTGAAGTAGATAATACAGAAGGAGAATGATCAGTGATACAAGTAGATAAATAAAGTTTACCTACTCTCTTACCTCTGGCTATTACAAGTGCACCTTTGGAAACTTTCTAAGATTCAGCTATGAGAGTTACTGTGCAACCCTCATCCCCCAATTTTCTTGTAGAAATTAGATTCCTCTTCAGGATGGGTACATGCATGACATCCTTCAACACCCATGTGCTGCCATTCTGCAATTTCAGCTGCACTTTTCCTTTGCCAACAATTTTACAAGGCTCATCATCCCCTAAATAGACTATTCCAAAATCTCCATGGACATAATCATTGAAAAATTCTCTATTTGGGGTTGCATGGAAAGAGGCACCAGAATCTAAAACCTAAGATTCTATTTTATTATCCAAAGAAAATATAAGAGCATCTTGTGCAACAATACCTGAATTTTTTGCTTATTCTTTACCTTCGTGCTGATTTTCTTCTTTAACTTTCAACCAGCAATCTTTCTTTGCATGCCCTTTCTTTCCACAATTCTAGCAGATTATATTTATGCCATTTCTGGATTTGGATCTATTTCTCATTTTTTACTTTGACCTAGATCTCCCTTGCTTGCCCTTATCTCTTTGCCTTCCCCTGCTTTCAAAACTTAAAGCATTACCTAATGTTTCCTCTGTGCTTTTCCTACAAATTTCTTCATTCAAGATTACACTAACAACATCATCTACTTTCAAAATATTTGAAGCAAATGCAGTATTACTAACTACCATTACCAAACTATGCCAACTTTCAGGTAAAGAGCATAAGATTAAGAGATCTTTAATTTCATCATCGAAAACTATTTTGACTGAATTTAATTGATTTACAATTCCATGGAAATCATTAAGATGATTAAATATAGATCCACCTTCCTGTATTTGCAAATTAAATAATTGCTTCATAAGATATACCTTATTTGAAGCTGAGGGCTTTTCATATAAATTTGCTAATGTATCCATTAACTCTACCATTGTCTTTGTCTATGATAAGTTGGATATCATAGAAGATGCCAGACTCAATCTTATAGATCCAAGAGCCTTCCTATCAAGAACATTCCATTCTTCATCTTTCATATCTATGGGCTTCTTTGAAACCCCACCAAATGGTAAGTACAGATCTTTTTGATACAGATAATCTTCTATCTGCATCCTCCATAATTGATAATTCTTGCCATTAAACTTCTCCATTCTTAGTTTAATTTCTTTTGCCATTGCTTTACTCCCACTCAATTAGAAGCCCTTGTGAGTGAACTGTAATCAACAAACACTAACCAAATCTAATACAACCTGTTAGTCAACCTGGCTCTAATACCACTTGTTAGGATCTATCAGCACAATTGATTACTTTTGTGTAAGCAACTAAACATGGAATTAAACTAGAAATAATAAGTAACTAGAATCAGAAATAGCAAAGAATATGAGATACAAGAAACAACCCAAAAACTTGTATTAAACTCTTCCAGAAGGAAATACAATGAAGAAATCTCTCTGTCTTCTCACACCTCTCAGATGTACAAATGTCTTTCCCTCAAGAGTTCTCTCTCAATTACAACCAACTCCAACACTTGGATTGATTCACATTTACATGTATTGTCTTGTTCAATAAGCTATGAAGATCTAACCCTATTATATAATACTAGGATTCATGAGCTATGCATTCTCCACCGTTAGATACACCTCTTAATCAAAGGCTCAAATCTATCCTGCCAAAAATAGAAACGTGGACTCAATACTAATAGTTACTCTTTTCATGCAAACAATCTGTTCTGCCTTGAAAATAGACTTCTAGAATGCACAGGTGACCGACGTCGGTCCCTATCTACCTGCATATGACAGACGTCGGCTGATCCTTAACCGACATCGGTAGCCTCTGGTCAACTCCTGACCGATGACAGTGATTGTTTAACTCTAGCAACCTTGCATTTGCTCATTTGGTAAATATTTTAGCTCCACAAATCAACATTCATCCATCTTTTTGAAATTATCATCTCCATCCTCCACAACTATAGACTCAAGATCTTACAACATAGAAAGATTTAGTAACACAGTACGCTTGAGCATAGTGGAAAAAAAGTGTTCTAGTTTCTTAACATAACCCCTCAGGGTAGAAATTTTATTCCTATAATCATATCCTGCCTCCATCTCATCCATAGATTTCTCCATAAACATCCTTCTCCCTTCATCAGCATTAACTTCATAATCATCCACAGCACCACCAGATGCATCAGTCTATTTTTTCCCATTCTTACCCTCTGCATCCTTGGATATCTCCTAGATTTCAATAACCTTGGCATCATCTCCCTAGGTGGATTCTTTATAAGAACTCTTTGAATAATTTATAAGTTTGGTTTTCAGTGCAATTTTTCTAGCAATCCTCCCTGACCTCCTAACACCAGAGGACAAACCCTCTTCTTATCTTAGCAAACAGATTGGTTTTACTACCCTATCCCATAGGAGTACTACTAAGATTTTTAGGGGTCCCCACATCATCCCACACAATTTTCTCTTCCCACTCCCTAAGTTTCCTTTTCCTTTTCTTCACACTACTTTTAAGGACTGTGTTGTGGGTAGTGGTCCCCATGTTAGTCTCATCATTAGATAGAGAAAGACATCCCCCTTTCATCTTATGAGAAGTAGGGGAAGGGCAAGGCTCTTCAAAATTAGTGGTATCATCATGTTTGGTATTAAT
>JARHVA010008787.1:282500-335000 GCA_037957365.1 Torreya grandis | reverse complement strand
TAAAGCATCAAATCAAGAAAAATGACAAGGAGTCAAAGGAGATAATTGAAGATCTGATGGCACAGTTTGAAATATCAAGAAAAGAATGTGAAAGGTATGTTACTAAAATTGACTCTTTAAAAGAAGAGATTGAGAAAGCAGTCAATAATAAAATAGTCAATGATTCAAAATTTGAGAATAACACTAATATGATGAATAAGATATTAGAAAGCCAAAAGGCAATATCAAATAAGATAGGTATTGGTTTTGAAAAGAAGAAGAGATATGTTAAAGCTCTTACAAATAAAGAAACAAGAAAGGAAGGAATGGATAATATAGAGGACAAAGAAGGTTGGAAGGAACAAAGCTATAAATGGAAATCAGGTTAGAGATTCACAAATAAGTCCTTTTTTATGGTTACTATTTTTATTGTAATGGATATGGTCATAAGAAATTAGAATGTAGAAAAAGAGCTAACAATATCAAAAATAAGGAAAAGGAAGGTCATGTAGAGTCAAGTAGAAGCTATAACTCTTTTGCTCCTCTATCAAGTTTTGATGAAGAGACCATAATTTGTTACAAGTGTAACAACTTTGGACACATAGTTTGGTATTGTAGAAGTGTGTTTGAGCCAGTCAAGAAGGACCAGAGTTTCAGGGCTCCATTCATCAAGAAAAAGGTTCAGACATGGCAGAAGAAACAATCTAAAGGTTTTATGTTGGTCTAGACAGCTCTGCATGCAAGAAATGAAGAAAAGCCATGGTTTATTGATAGTGGATGTTTGAGGCACATGACAGGAGACAAGAGCAAGTTCATAACCCTGAAGAAGATCAATGGTGGCACAGTGAAATTTGGGGACAATACTACCGCCAGAATTGCTAGAAAAGGTACACTAAGTTTAGATAACGATAGAACTAAAACTAAAAAAAATTTATATGTAGAAAGTCTTAAGAATAATCTTTTGAGTGTAAGTCAAATGTGTGATTAGGGGCACACACTAAAGTTTTATTTAGAAGGTTGTGAAATGAGAAGAAAAGATTTAGATGTATTAATTGCAGATGCTCAGAGAATAGGTAATAACTTATATATGTTATCAGACAATAAAGGTCAAAAATGTTGTTTGAGTCAGATTGAAGAAAGTTGGCTATGGCACAGGAGAATGGGGCACATAAATTTTGAAAATCTTGTCAAAATTTGCAAAAAACAAGCAGTTAGGAATCTTTCAATGATCACAAAGCCATTTAACACCCTTTGTGGACCTTGTCAGCATGGGAAGCATGCTAGAAGGTAGTTCAAAACAAAAGAGTACTCTACCACTCAGATGTTAGAGCTTGTTCACACTGATCTATGTGGACCTATGAGGATTCAAAGTACTCAAGGTGATAAATATTTCATGTTGCTTATTGATGATTTTTCATGTATGACTAAGATAATGTTTTTAAAGAAAAAATTAGAAGATTTTAGACAGTTCAAAGCATTCAAAGCATTAGTTGAGAATGAAACTAATCTGAAGACTAAGTGTCTAAGATCAGATCGAGGAGGAGAATTCATGTCAGATCAATTTATTGAGTTTTGTGAAGATCATGGAATAAAGAGACAGTATTCAGCAGCAAGAACTCCACAATAAAATGGAGTAGTTGAACAGAAGAATAGAACAGTTCAAGAGATGGTGAGGACAATGCTAAATGAATCCAAGATAGCAAATAAATATTGGAGAGAGGCAGTTGGTACAGAAGTGCATATTTAGAATAGAGCTCTATTAAGAGTCAACAGTGACAAAACTCCTTATGAGTTATGGAAAGACAAACCAGCAACAATTGATTATTTCAGAGTTTTTGGTAGCAAATGCTTCATAAAAAGAATCGATGAAAAACTTGGTAAGTTTGAATCCAGAGCAAATGAACGTATATTTCTTGGTTATTCTTGAAAAAGTAAAGCTTATAAATGTTATAACAAAAGAACCAAGAAAATTGTTGAAAGTGCAAGTGTCAGGATAGAAGAAGATGGAACACAAAAGATCAGTGATCTAGTAGACATTCCTGAAATCATTAAAGAGGAAGTCTTTGAAGAATCAGATGAAGATGAGGAAAAAGAGAAAAGGGGCACCAAGACTCCATCCAAATATGTTCAAAAAAATTATAATGAAATTGACATCATCAGGGATATAAAAGAAGGAATTTGCACCAGAAGAATGATGGTAAGTGAATCTAAACAAGTTAATTTCTCTTTTTTATTTAAAATTCAGCCTAGAAATTTTTCAAAAGCCAGACATGATGAGCATTAGGTTAAGGCTATGGATGAAGAATTAGATCAGATAGAAAAGAATGATACTTGGGAATTAGTGCGTAGACCAAAAGATCATAATGTGATAGGAACAAAATGGGTTTATAGAAATAAGCTGAATAAAAATGGAGAAGTAACCAAAAATAAAGCAATATTAGTATGTAAAGGATATGCTCAGATTGAGGGAATAGATCTTGAAGAAACTTTTGCACTAATAGCAAGGTTAGAGGCTATTAGAATGTTTCTTGCATATGCAATATTTAAAAATTTCAAAGTATTTTAGATGGATGTCAAATCTGCCTTTCTAAATGGGAATCTTGAAGAAGAGGTCTACATTAAATAGCCTGAGGGGTTTATTCTCTCGAATATTAGTAATCATGTATGCAGATTGAAGAAAGCATTGTATGGATTAAAACAAGCTCCTAGAGCTTGGTATGTAAGACTTGATAAGTACCTGCAAGATCAAGGATTCAAGAGAGGATTTGCTGATAGTAATATTTACATCAAAATAGAAGGTGAGCATCAATTGATTGTTGTGGTTTATGTTGATGATATCATTTTTGGAGGAAATATTGAAAAGATGACAAAAGAATTTTCTGATAGAATGAAAAAAGAATTTGAGATGTCTATGCTTGGAGAATTATCATTTTTCTTAGGATTACAAATATTTCAATCAAATAAAAGAATTTTTATATCTCAAAGTAAATATGCCAAGGAAATGTTGAAGAAATTTGGTTTTGAGAATTGTGTACCAGTTGGCACACCTATGTGTATAGGAAATAAGGTGAACAAGGATGAAGATTCCCCTGTTATAGATCTATGATTGGTAGTCTTTTATATTTGACAGCATCAAGACTAGACATCATGCATGCAGTAGGTATGGTTGCAAGATATCAGTCATCTCCAAGAGATAGTCATGTTCAGTTGGTGAAAAGAATATTTAGATATATCAAAGGGACATTGGATTATGGATTATTGTATCCCACAGGTAAATATTTCACTATAGTTTCTTATACAGATTTAGATTGGGCAGGGTGCTTAGATGATAGAAAGAGTACAAGTGGAGGAGCTTTCTTCCTTGGTGATAGCTTAGTATCATGGCTAAGCAAGAAGAAGAACTCAGTATCACTTTCTACAGCTGAAGTAGAATATATTGCAGCAGTATTGTGTTGTACTCAAGTGCTTTGGATGAAGAAAACTTTGGAAGATATCAAGGTAAATTATGATGAACCTATTTCCATTTTTTGTGATAACACAAGTGCCATAAATATTTCAAAAAATCTAGTGATGCATTCAAGAACAAAACATATTCCCATTAGATATCACTTTTTGAGAGAGCAGGTTGCAGATCAACAGGTTAAGTTGGAATATATTAGTACTACAGAGCAAATTGTAGATATTTTCACAAAGGCACTACCAAAAGACACATTTCAGTATCTGCGAGAGAAGTTGAGAGTAACTTCCCTTACTTCCTGCCATTGAGGTTCAGCATCAAGTGAGGGGGAACTAAGTGTTAGTTCCAAGTAGGCCCTTTGCCATTGATGTCAAAGGGGGAGAATAACAGGTACAGGTGTAGGTGCAGAAAATAGGTATAGGTTGCTACAGTAAGGGGGAGTTACTGTATGCTTTCAGATGATAGTATGTGCAGGTGACAGGATGTGGTAGTTTTAGGATTGAGGTTGCCATCAATGACAAAGGGGGAGATTGTTGGAAGTATTATCATTGACGTCAAAGGTTTAGTATTATTGGTGATAAAGGCCCCATTGTATTTAATGTTATTTATCTTGGCTAATATGAGTTAATATTTGTTTAATATTAAGGAATATATTTTTGGTTGCATATGAGACAAAATAAGGGCCCATGGAGAAGCCGAAGAGTCATGGGATAAAGACAAAAGAAGGATGGGATGCATTTTCCCATGAAGATTCATTTTGAGGAATACCAAGAGTCACCAAGTGAAGACAAAAGAGTATGGGTGAATTTCTCATGAAGGGACACTTAAAGGAATATGAAAAGTCACCAAAGATAAGGACAAAAGTGGGAAAGACGTTTTTGGTCATGAAGGGTCACCACATGACTTTTCAAATGCTTGGATATGAAGGGTCATCCAAGATTGGCACCATTTTCCATGAGGAATGAAAGGTCATAAAGGGGGAAGGCCAAAGGTCATTTGGAAAGCTATAAATAAAGGCTTGAGTAGCCATTTGTAAATGTGTGTGTGAGAGGTTAATTTGATATTGTATTATCTAGCTTAGAAGAGCAAAGGTGAGAGAGGAAAGAGATGTTGTATTGAACTATCATTTGTTGATTTAGCAACATTGAGAGATAGGTGTGTGGTTTACACAAAGTGGATGATGCTCATGTGGGTTGGTGCTCACGAATGATGGATGAGTTGGTGCTTGGCAAAGGGGTTTGAAGCTCCTGTGGGTTGGTTCTCATGAATTGTAGCTGAGGTTTGTACTTGGCAAAGGGGTATGGTGCTCTTGTGGGTTTGTTCTCACTAATATACTTGAGATTGTTCTCTGTGGTTTTTCCCACATTGGGTTTCCACTTTATATCTAGTGTCTCTCTCTTTCTTGTGTGATGTTTATTATTTGAGTTTTATTGCATATCTTAAATGTTTGATTAAGGGAAAGTTTTATAAGATAAATATACTGATTCACCCCCCCTCTCAGTATATTCTATGCTTAACAGTGTTTATGTAATTACATGGTTTATAAACTTGTTTTTGTGATTTCTATCATTTATTCTTCTATTATGTGTTATGCCATGTTTTTTCTCATGTATCTTTTGACATCTTATTTTTGAGTGCTTATTACTGAAATATTTATTAATACATGCTTAATTAATATATCTACTTGACATGACATGTATATGACTATTTCCTTGGATTACATACATCTAATACATGAGTTAATGATTAAATATTTATATTATGGCATATCTTATCATGTTAGCACACATGCTTGACATTTTTACATTTTCCTATAAAACATGATGTGCATAATTATTTTATTTTTAGATGAGTGATTCATAGGCTTCATCCTTCACATAAAAAAGGGCATATAGTGGGATTTTCCTAGATATTTAAGCCATGAAATAAAAATGGTTCATACTTTAGGTCATATTACATTATTTTTATTGGATTATATTGAGAAAATTGAGGCATGTGTGATGCATATGTGGGGAATTTTTCAATATTACGAGAGAGAGAGAGAGAGAGAGAGAGAGAGAGAGAGAGAGAGAGTTGAAAAATTCTATGATAGTATGAGATAAATTATGTGTCATATTGACAAATTATTAAAATTATTAAATTAAACATATTGATAAATATTCTATGACATAATGATAGAAATATTATATGATTTTGAGTTATATATGGATCAGATTTGGCACATGAATGTTTTTCATGAAAACACTTTTATATTTATATGATTATTTTTATTCTAATACATAAGCATTTTGGGTCTAAAATATACATATGATAGTCTATTTAAAGCTTTATTTTGCATAAAAACCTAATTTTAGGTTCCTTAAAAAAAATATGATATTTTGAGTGATGTTACAAATATTATAAGTAACTCAATTTACATCATTTCTCAATATACAATGGTATTTGAGGATTTAATACTTTTAAATCCATGTTTTTAACAATGGTATATCCTTGGGGAATAATCACCCAATTTCATTCTCTAAGTGATTTTAAATGAAAGCTTGGTTCATGTATTGATAGGTGTATTCATTCTCTAATTGTTCAATTCCAAGTAATTCAATTATCTAGATTATTTTAAGTTTTCTATCATGAGTGGGTGTTGATTTATACATATTTCTTTGTAATTTTTACATAGATAATTTTGGATATTTGGGATATACCTATCAACACTGAGTGTAGTTACACACATGTACCAATTACTTTTTATCAATGTAATTTAGTATTTTTGATATTAGACTAAAAGGGGGAATTTATAGATAGAAAAAATTGGTATCAAAGACTTGGAAACATCAATTTTGGCCTTCTTTTACATATATGACTTGTGCATTCACATTTGAATCTTGTTTAAAAATTTACCCAATCTATTTATCTATTTATGGACTTTGCCAACCTAATGTCATATCATAGGGTCTCCCTAGTCTATGGTAGAACAATCTATTATACTATGCAAATTATTATCATATTCTAAATTATTTTTTTTCCCTCTACGGACATTGATGGAAATAATCAAACATTTATGTTTACCATAAACATATGCCTTCACTAGTAACATCAAATAGATTCCAATAGAAATTTTAAAATTAAAATATGTCCCTTGAGTCAGCCTAATCACATTTAACATGTTGATTATGTGGGGGGTGGGGGGAATACTAAAGATTTGTTTATAAATACACATCAAGCCTAAGGCCATTCCTATATGGAATCTAGACATATCTGGAACTACTTATAAAATCTTGATAAATCCATTTGAACACCTTTGAGACATTATCCAAAAGTAATAAAATATAAAAATCCATTAAAATAATAGTTCAAAAACCAAATTTGAATATAAATGTAAGGTTAAATTTGTATTTTGTCAAACCAAAACATTGCATTACATTCTAATGGATCATTATTGAGCACACATAAGCATAACTGGGATAAATACATGTGGTTTGAGTGATCTAAAGAGTATTATAATGTATTTAATTTTTAATTAGTGAATAAAGAAAGTTTGAGTCTATCAAACCAATGTTTACCCCTTATTTTAAGTTAATTTTATGTCATAATTAGAGCAGGGATTTCAAGGAAAATGACTAAAAATCAAGATCTATACACAAGATGAAGGTTAATGAATCACATATAAATCATATATACATTTAGGTGTAATTTTTTTTGTATAATATACCCAAACAATACTTGAGGATAATATCAGTATATAGTGGATAGAATAAATTGTTAAAAGAGTATAAGTATTCACCAGTAGCATCATAGAATACTCTAATAGTCTATTTACTAATTTGAGTAGTTACAAAGTAATTATAAATCATTTCAGTGGATTGTACAAAATCAATGGAAATATATAATAGAATATTGACCAAGTGTTGTATACATGATATTTCTAAACTTTATAATGATGCTTTCTCTTTTGAAAGAACCCATCAAATCTCAATCTCTTTGAGTGTACACCTTAAAGGGTGCACTAAGAAAGGGGTTGGAAAACCTTTGGTGCTTCATAGGATTGTTGGCTCCTATACCACCACCTAAAACCATTACAAGATACTCTTATTTTTTTCCCTAAGTATAAAAAATATACTTATACACTCCCTTAAGAAATTCACCATAAAAAATAGACCTTATCTAAGTAAAAATCCATTTTTACCACTTTTCCTACTACTTCAATCAAGTCGACCTCATTATGGGTTTAGTGCATTTTATAAAACTCTATCAACTGAAACTGACATAGTTTGAGACCTAATAGCCTTATTTATTACCTTAAAATGTCAATGAGGCTAACTACATCAGATAAATTCTTGGGAGGGTTTAGGGTCAATCTTTGGTTATAAATACCTCCAAACTTCATTTCTAAATAGAGGTTCATTCAATTTCACATCATTATTTCTCATAAAATTTGCTTATAAAATCAATAAGATGTTTCATTGATTAGGTTTTTCCTTCAAGAAGTTACACTTGTATTGTAGATTTCTTCAATCCATAGGATAAGTATTGTATCCTAGATTTGATTTATCATTATGATCCTTACAAGCCAAAACAACTTTTTTCAAATCACCATTGGCCAAGGGAGAGATAGAGGCACAATGGGTTCACTTTAATAAGGTAAGTTTATTCCTATCCCTTCATATTTCAATAATTATATGTTGTAGAAGTAATAGATTGAATTGTATCTTTCCTTGATTAAATTATTTATATGTTACATTAGATATAATTGTTGTTGTATGTTTATTATCTTCCCCATTTATTCCACAAGCTTTGGTGAACACTAGATTATATTTCTTATTCATTTACTATATTATCTTGTAGTTTGTTTATTAGATTAGCTTGCTTGTTTATTATTACAAACATAAGACCTAGCTAGGGTTATCATAAAATGGCATTTTAATTAAGGTATTGGAAACCTATCCTTTTCTATTATGTAATAAGATATCCCTTACTTTTGGTTTGGTAGATCCATTACTGGTCAATACCCCAATATATCAAATCATTCCTAAGTAGATAGTTAGTTGATTACCTTCTCAAAGATTGAATATTACTAAGTATGATAAGTTATAAATCTATCTTAGTTTTCTTGCATACATTTTGGTGAACCCAAAGTGAATCTAACGATTACAATTTTTTTATTTTTATATAAAGTAGTGGGATCAACCTTATTAACCTAGTTTAACATTATATTTATAGGTTCTTATATTTTGTCAACCCTTTCAACCTAGTTCAGATACATGTTAGGTTTTATAGTTTTGTCAACCTTATCAACCTAGTTCATCTCTATGTGTAGGTATTTATATCTTTATTGACCCTATTGAGCTAGTTAGGTCATCTTCTTGCAGGATTTCCAAATGAGGCAAGCCTGACAACCCTATTTAGCCTCTTGCATGTGAAATTTCCAGTATCAAAAACTAGATCATTTTAATCAACATAGATTTTTTTCCTTTAGCATCTAACTGAATTGATCTACTCTATTAACTTATTTTCTTCATTTTAAATTTTATAACTAGGTCAATTAGATTGACACAGTTATATTTTATTTTTTATTTACTAGTTTTATTTATACTATATTTATTGGATCAACTTTGTTTAAATATTTTATCTTTTGTTCAAAACATCAACTTGACATTTTTAGGAAAAATGCATCAACTTAGTCAAATTTGTACTATCTAATAGGTTTACTATGACTAGATCAATAATTTCTCTTTATCAAATTTTAAGTAAATCTATTTACTTGTTGTTTTACAAAATTTAAATTTTAGTATTGTTTTTACCAGTTTTTTAGTTATATAAATTTGTATCTTCATAGTCAACTAAGTTGACATATTCTACTTAGTTTTTTAGTTAATTTCTACCCAATAAACTAATTTTATTTTATTAATTATGTTCATTTTGGTCTATCTTTCTAACTAACTGAGTCAATCAACTCAACTCTATTTTATTACGTTTGTACAACTTGGTCGATGAAGTCAATCTTGTTTTGTTTATTTTTATTCCTAGTTAAAGAAAAGGGAATTAACCTAAATTGATATCAATTAAACTCATGTTACTTTTTAGTTGGTTGCCTATTTAATTACTTTCCAAAAACTACAACTTAGCTTTCAAAACTTTAATTTTCTCTCTCATTTTTCACTTTGTTTGGTTTTCCCTAGAAACTATGTACTAGGATTTTTAAAAATACTTAATTACTATTGTGAAGGGCTACTTGATACTCTATTTATGATCATTTTTCATAATTTATAGATATCATGTCATGAATGTATTTCCATAATACTCATATCCATAGTATAAATCTAAACACAAGCTTTAGTTTCCATTTACCTCATGATATTTCAAAAACACTCAGGATTTCCCTCTTTATTGAACCTTAAGAATCCAACCATACATTTATTTATGTGGTGCATCACTTAGAATTTAGTGATGAGAAGCTACTTCCAACTTACCCTTGAAACTAAGTTTAGTGGGATATGGAAATGGCACTTCCTCCATAATCAATGCTCTAAAATATTGGGTCAACACTATCTAATTGATAAGAAGGTATCTTTGGAAGCCGATACTTTCAATCAAAACCTTTAGTACAACTTCCCAATATTAATTATAAATAATTATTTGTCTTCCAAATTTTATTTTTTATACTTTCTATTTACCATTCTATTTTATATTACAAACTTGTATTAACCAACATTGATACAAAGTTTATGTTGTGTGCTACAACTAGATTGACCAAATTGACCTAGTTTCATATGTGTTTCACTCTATTTTTTGTAAATATAACTAAACAGTCCATATTTAAGCCAGTTTAATTTTTTTAATATTACAAAACACTATTGACCAGCTCAACTTAGTCTTATATAGATATTTTTGTTTTCTCACATGTCATAACTTTGTCAACTAGTTATATGTAGTCTATCATGAACTATCTTTCATTTCCTATAGAACACAATCAACCTTCTCAACTTAGGCCATTTTTATATTTTTCTTGTTATCTAATCTACCTAACTACATTGACCTATTTTATTGTGTACATACTATCTAATATAGTTTCCTTTTGATTTTGTTTTGTCCCTACTCAAACTACATTGATGTTTCCAACTATGTAGTGGTTGGTTGACACAATTATTTTCTAAAACTAAATCTTATTTAGCTAATCCCATTCAGTATCTAGTTGTCTTATATTTATTCCCATGAATTACTTCATTAATAGAACCTACACATTCCTACCTTTATGCTTACCTTATTTAACATCATGAAATCACCTATCAAAATATTTACTAATAACGTTAATTTATTTAGATGATACATGGGTTTTTTTTTCTTACCTGCCTTAGCTACCTAAGAGAATAATACCTGATGTTTCACCTTTTACCTTCTTTAATATAAATATATTAATTAAAACATGGTTTAAATCATCCAAAGTTACTATTTACATGGTTCTAATCCATTTCACACTTCTCAAGACACTAACTTGTCTAAACTACCTTGCTACACCATTGGAGCAGTAAATACAAGCTTAATGAATAATACCATAGGGAATAATCCTATAGGAAAAATCATTACTACTAATAATGAGAATGTTTCTCCTATTAATATAAACATTTCTCCTCCCATAAACACTAATATTTCACCTTTTAACACTAATAACCAAAATACACACATTGATACCACTCAAATTATTACATAGATAGTCCAAAAAATGAATGTTATGCAGAGAAAAAACACTTCTCAAATGATGAAAATGAAACATCATCTATTAAAAATGACTAGTAAACCTCCTCTTATATTACTAGAAAATAATCAAAACTTTATCCTTCCCCCTCTTAGAGATGAAAACATGAATATCCTTATGCAACCCTTATGCATGATAAGATGCTTCAAAATATCCAAAACAAACATTTAGCTCATTTCATTATTTTAATCCATTAATATTGGAAACATTTCTCCAACTATTGAATATGATGGAGCTAAATATCCTACATATTCTCAAAACATCTGGTAATCTTTAAACGGAATGGATCCAAATGAATACCTTTGTTACTACAAAACTTCTAGTTAAAAAATTCACATGAGATGTCTTAGAATGGTACAATAAATTGCCTCAACACTCCATATCAGAATTAAAATATTTTTTTAATGTTTTATTCAATGAATTTTAATAAAATGATTGTCTAAAAAATTATCGTAGTCATTTTAACAATGGCAACCAATTAGACTCTAAATTAGCTCATGATTTCATCCAATGATAGAAATCATTATCTCATAAAGTAGACCACAACATGAATTATGATAACCTCTTCAAATTATTCATAATTTCATTAACACCTTCCATTTAATATAAGATTTTAGATTTTTCTCCATAAACTTTAAATGAAATATTTGATCAACCTAAAAGATAAGATTTCTTTATGAAATAGTTTGATCCAACACATAAATCAACCAAGGAATCATTCCAAACTAAAAATAATGTGATTATAGGTACTACTCAAATGAAATAAGTAGTAGTCAAAATATATAATCAACCTGCTTCCCACCAACCATTAATGGTACCATAAATGAAGTAGTTATTATCTTCATTCAAACCCTTCACCTATAATAGTGTCCCACCTTCATGGTATGATCCTAATAAGTTTTATTGGTTCCATATAATTTGGGTCATTCTCATAAAACATGTTTATTTCTCATCAAATTTGATGTTTCTTTCATGTTAGCAAACATATTTAACCATGATGCTATGATCAAATTACATTATCATGATTATATTAAAGATTCCCAAAATAAATATGTTACTAAAACCATATCTTCCAAACCTTAAAAATTTTAATATACCTCTAACACATGAAATTTAAATGACATTAACTCTCAATATGTGACCATAGTAAAAGTCAACTATAAATGAAAATGTACTCATAAAGACCCTGTCACAAAACCTACAAATCCTTCCAATAAATAACAAATAATTAAAGATATTGTAACCACTACACCCACATAATCTAAATAAAATGAGGAAACACTTCAAAAACCATAACCCAAATATAGTTCTCATATTATTTCAAAAAACATCATATCTCATAAACCTCATATTAGTTCTTCATCTTCTAAATCACATTGGATTTTTTTAAAGAACTTAATTCAATGCTTTGTAAAATAACCCTTATGTAATTAGTTCATAATTATGCATATCATCATAAATTAATTATGAAACAATTACAACATATCAAATAACCACCATCTCTTGATTCATAAATCCCTTATAACAATCCCTCTCTTATATAAGCACATATAATTGAAACAATGTTTACATGTTCAAATCCACACATATAATTTATCAAAGAGGTTATGATTAATGATGAAATTATTTTTAGATTAGATGTTCCACCCCTATTTATTAAAATTTTGATCAATTATACCATTATTTGAAATGTCTTAATACATGAAGGATTTAGAATTAATGTCACCTCCCTTTGGTTAATTCAACAAATCAGATACACTAAAGAAAATATTAAAAAAACATGTCTCATGTGTAGAAGATTTGATAAAACCAATAAAAGGCCACTTGGTTTCATTTGGATCAAATTTACTATCAGACCTAAGATAATTCATACTAAGCTCATGATTATTGATCTTCCCCTATCTTAAAACATGCTCCTTAGTCACCCATGGACACATCATATGTATGTTATTGCCTCTTTATGTAATCAATGTATCAAATTCATACATAAATACAATCATTACAAATATGAATCCAATATTAATCCATGAAATATACAATTACCAAATCCAAAATCTCAATATTGCATTCCAACCATTCCCCATATCAATAGTACACCTCTCCCTAAATTTGTTAACACAAATATTGATTTACATGTTACTCTCACTAATTCAAATGATGATGAACTTAATGAATTTTAAAACACTTATAATACACTCAAATACCTCCTTATATTGTATAATGTATTTCTCCTTATTTACTCCCATGTGATCACACCATTCCTCTAATCAATGATACTACTAATACTCCTCATCCATGCAATGTATATGAAGCTTCTTAAATAGAATATTATTTCACATGTAATGAATATGAAATGGAAAAACTATTTAAAAATCCTTTATCCATGTCTCCTCATTAATTTAGTAACCTAGGTGTTTCAACAACTGATTCTCTTAGGAAAACATATGCATGTACTATTTCTCACGCTTATGATGATAATTATATCATGGATCAAGCTCAATGATGAGATTTAGATTTAAAATGTTACCAAAAGACATTAACAAAATGTATTCCTTCAATCATGATGTCCATGTCATTCATATTCCATCTGCTATTGATTTAGAAACTAAAGTTTATGTACCTCTTATTAATCCACCATTATTAGATATCCCATGGGTAATCAAGGAAATATCAAATAAGGCATCTATTGAACCTTCTATATATCCTAATCAAACACAATCTACTTTATCTACCACAAGCATTATTTCCACTTATTACAATTACATTGTTTAATCTGAATTAATACCTTTTAAATCTATTTAACTCAATTTTATTGAAACATCATCTATTTACAAAACTAATACAACATTTACTGATACAATTGATTCAAATCAAAAAAATATCCCAAATATAGAATCTATATCCACTATCACACTAAAAATTGCACTAGACACTAAAGCCACTTATGTGAGATAAACACATTATGAATATGATAGCAAATGCAATCAAATCATTAATCTAGAAGTGGATGTCAAATATTATGGAGCTTTGCCTACACTTCCTAGTGATGAATCTATACTTGAACTCCTCTATGATAGAGAACCTCAACTTCCATGCCAACATCATAAGCTTGTAAATTTTAATCAAAAGGTTCATTGTTTCAACAATTTCATTTCTAGTGTGGATCCCAAAACACATCCTATTTCTTCACTTCCTCTTAATATTTACCATTTCTAAGATGAAATTTCTATGCTTATTGAATAATCTACAAAAATAGAATATGGTATACCAACATGTCATTGACCTATTACCATTTATAAATAAATCACTCTTAAATATAATGATAAATTTAGTCTCTTATTTTAAAAATATTATGAAAAATTTATGTGGTCCTATGATTATATGTTGGGAATTAAACCTAGAATTATTGTTCATAACATCATCACTTCTCTAAATGCTAAACCCATTAGAAAAAGCCTAATATTTTTACCTTGTCATAAATAAATCATTAAAATTTTGAATGTTAAATTTAGTAAAGTTGTAGACTATTTAGAATGGGTCTCAAACATTGTTCCTATTCATAAAAAATTTAACATGGTTATTCATATATGCATTATATTTCATAATCTAAATTTACCATATCCAAAAGATAATTTTCCTTTATCTCCAATAGATGTTATCATCTATTATACCATTGGATCTAAAATTTTATCACTCATGGACAATTTCTCAGGATATAATCAAATTCACATAACTCCTAAAGATCAACATAAAACAACATTTACCACATAATGTTGCACCTATCGTTACAGTAAAATGTCCTTGGACCTCAAAAAAATTTAGATCCACCTATCAACGTGTAATGACCCATATATTTCTTGACCTTATTCACAAAATTTTTGAAACATATGTGGATGGACTCATTACCAAAACTAAAACTCATAAAACTCACCTTCATGATTTAACTATGATTTTTGATCAACTCATTAAATACAAAGTTAGACTTAATCCCTTTACATGAGTATTCAGGGTTACATATGGTAAACTTCTAGCTTTCTAGTTTCCCTCCAGGGTACTGATGTCAATCTAGATAAAATCAAAGATATCATCAACATGCTTATTCCTCAATCCACTCCTGACATATGAAAATACCTTATGAAACTTGGGGAAATTCACTATTTTGTTCTAGAAATAGATTATCATATTTACTCTATCAATTCCCTTATTAAAAAAGTTAGTTCTCTAGAATGGATGGATTCATGCCAAAAATAATCTGATAGTATGAAATAAATTTTTCTTATCCTCCCACTCTTATTCCACCTTCAAATGATTATCCACTAATTCTATGTACATCCTCTACCCCAATATCATTTAGGGAAATGCTTGCCCAATAAGATAATACTAGTAGAGAATATGCTCATTACTATATCATTTGAGACCTAATCAATTATGAAAATTGCTATACAAAATTAAAACATGATTGAATCACTATTTATTTCATAGCTAAAAATCTCTATTGTTACATGACTTACCCAACTACTTATGTTAATGTTCATTTTGATTCACTTCACCACTTTTTCTCCAAAGCTTTCTTAGCTAAGTATAGAATCGACAAATAGATGGTCCTATTAATGTAATTTGACCTTCGAATTATTACACAAAAATATATCAAATAACAATTCATTGTAGACAAACTCACAATAGCTTTCCAACTAGATAAAAACCACCTTCAAGATATTCTCCCTAATGAATAAATTTTTATATTGAAGGTCTTAACCAATAAATTTATCTCAAAGATCATTTTCACAATTTTACTATTGATCTAGAAGTAAATAACCAAGAATAAACTAAAATTAGTCCTTCTAATACCAAATCTAAAGTAGTCATTCAATACTTATTAGAAATTAGAATTAGCTTACATGAAGATACTTAGACACTTCACTTTGATGGTGCAAAATGACTTCAAGGAGTTAGATAAGGCTATGTATTAACCAACCCACAAGGAAAAATTATACCTTTATCATTTTTATTAACTTTTGATTTCACCAATAATATGGATGAATATGAAGATCTAATACTAGGCATGCAAGCTGTAATTTATTTACACATCCTATATTTACACACTTTAGGGTATATGTTGACAAGTTAGTGGATATTATCAATGAAAAATTGAAAACTTAATGAGATATCATCATATCAACACTACACTTGCCAAATATTCTTCCTCTTTTACCATTGAACCAATCCCATGAGATCAAAATGATATAGGTTATTTTCTTAATTCATTAGCATCTCTATTTCACCCTCACCAAGTACTTCATGATCCTCAATTTCTTATTCAAATAAGGAAATTACCTTATTATTTATAAAACAAAAAAAATTATGTAATTTATCATATTGAGGCTATTACTATTCAATAAATCCCATGGTAAAAAAACATAATTCAATTCATGGAATATCAAACTTACCCCCTAGATATGGACTCTCATGAAAATACTTGAATTTGTAAATAAGCATTGAAATATTTACTTTGATACAACACCCTCTACTATCGTAATGTAGAACACACCTTACTACACTTTGTAATGCCAAAAATAGTTTATATTATCCTAGAAAAAGCACATGGGGGCATTTTTGGTGGTCACTATAATAGTTAGGTTATAGCCCATAAATTCATATGCATGGGTTACTTTTAGCCTACTCTTGAAAAAAATGCCATTAATTTTACTATAAATTTTAATCCCTATTAACTACATGTTGATCTTATCCACTCTCCTTTGATCAAACTTCAAACTATGGAGTCTACTTGGACATTATCTATATGGGGATTAGATCTTATTATAAAATAACCTCGATCACAAGATGGTCATGTATTCATTATCATTTCCATTATCTATTTTACCAAATGTGTGGAAGTCATGCCTCTTGTTAACATTACTAGTATTACCATTTCCAAATTTATTCTCAATCAAATAATGTCATTTTGGAGTTCCTCATACCATACTTTTTTATAATGGTGGAAATTTAAAAAATAAAGACATGAAATAACTATGTGTAATATTCAAAATTACACATAAATTGTCAACACTTTATCATCCTCAATGCAGTGGCTAAGTATAAGCCACTAATAAAATTTTAGATAAAATCCTAAGACATACTATTATAGAATATTGTATTGATTGGAATTTATATCTTTATCCCATTATTTGGGCGTATTGCACTATCATACACACTATTACTAGGGTAATGCCATTTTCATTAGTATATAGGTCTGAATCAGTCTTGGTTTTAAAAGTTAGTTTCCATATTTGCATGTTTCTCTTCATGGTATAACTAATGATGAGGAATTATGTGATTCCTATCTTCATGCTTTAGATTTCCTAGATGAGTGATGTATGGTTGATTTAAAACATAATCACCAATACAAATCTCATATTACTAAACAACATAATAAAAAGGTCAAAGCTTAAACTCTTAATATTGGTGATCTAGTCCTCAAACTAAAATATAAACATGAAAAATAAGGCAAGTATGCCTAAAAAAGGTGAGGTCCGTAATTAATCAAATACATCCTTGGTCCTAGTACTTATAGATTAAAAAATAATGAAGGACACATTTTTAAAGGGCCCACTAATGTCAATTTTTAAATAAATATTTTTCTTAAATGTTTGCTTTCATAAATACTTTAATGTATTGTACATACTAAAATTTCTTATAGGTTTACTATAAATATCTCCAATCTATAACACCACATTATTCTCTCTAGCCTTAGTTCCTATTTTTGGTCTTTCAGTATATCTTAATTACATTCATTTAATTCATGAGTTGCATCATAATACCATGTATAGGACTTGACCATCCTCATGAATATAATTTATTTCATAGTCCAGTATTAGTATATCTCTTTGATCATAGCTTTATATTTTTATAAGTTTATGTTTATTTAATTTTATGAGTTACATTATAAGACCTTAGATAGGACCATATCTTCTTCACAAAAAATTTTCATATTTCAACCTACTTTAGTTTATCTTTTATGATTTAAGGTGTAAAACCTTGGATAGGACTAGATTTTCCTCATTAAATCTCTAAATTTCTCAAATAATCTTTATAACATAATGTTTTTGTTATAAATTAAGGAAATGGTTAAATATTATGATCTCATATCTCAAAATTAGTTTTATTTATTTATGATAATAGATTCAAACAAATTATTTTTGCATGTTTCCTTATACTTACATCATTTCTTATGATATAGAGTCATACTTACCTATCAATGTATCCTTTTCACACTAGCACATTTTTTGTGATTTGAGGTAACTCAATCATTTCATGTTTATTTTTCTTGTATCCTCTATATTTATTTCACTTTGGGCACACCAAGGTTGATATCATAATAACACTTTTATTTAAAATGCATGGACAAGACTCTTAGACATCATGCTCTCTACTTTTTTTTCCTTAGCTACCAATTCTAAGTTTTCTAGTGTTACTCATTTTTAATACCCATGTTGGTTTTCCAAATCCATATGGAGGATGAATAGAAGAATCCATAAAAAATTTAAAATAAAAATGATTTAAAATAAAAGGTGATGATAAAAATCCATATATTAAATTAAAAGTCAAAATCACACCAAAAGACATGATTATAAAGCACATATTTTAAAATTCCATAGTTGGTCTCATGATAGAGCTAATGTCCATTGGGGTGTAGTAGGCTAATAGACTAGGATAGAAGAATTAAAAACTATCTATAATGCTACCTAATTTATCACACAAGTACCCAATATTAACATTAAACCAACAACTTTATAAGGGGTCCTAAGGAATGGGGAACACGTTATGGGAAGGTAGGTACATTTTATTTTTCATGCATATAACCTTCATGGGATGATATTTATACTTCACAACATAACCCAAATTTGTGTGGCTAAGGCAAGTTTTGTAAGAGTCCTTAATGTTAAAATTCCTCTTATTTTTCCAACATAATCTAAGTGTATTAATTTCAATGAAAAAATATATCTTGATACTGCCTACATGTCCCCAACCACCCATTTCATTTTCCCCCTTGATGGGAAAGTTTGTTTCTAAATCTATTTCCTATCTATATTTCCTATTCTCCATCTTTATTAAATACATTCTATAAATTGTTTTGTTTTACGTTAATCCATGGTAAGAATAAAAACTATATTTTTGAGTGACTATGCTTTACTTATTTACACCATTACCTTATCCCTATCAAATTTCTTTGATTTCATTTGAAAATTCATAAAATTATTTGTCAATTTTTTTATGGATTTTTTTTTATGTTTCTTTATTTTTAGTTTTATTTTCCCATTCTTGTGTGAGTTTGGATTATTATATCTCACTCATCAATGTTTTTATACTTAATCTTCAATTTCCATCTTTGTTTAAGTTTTGTTTGCTACTTATTTTACATTGATGTTGGATTTATTATTTCACTTTCACATGTCCTTGGTTTGATTTGGGTTGTTACTTTTCTTACCTAAGGTATATTTGTTTGCATTTTTTATTCATTTAGTAGCCTTGAATATTTGGTTATTTTATTTAATCTCACACTTATCCACTTTCCCTTGGTCTTTATGGCTCTAACTTAACATTTATCACCCTTGCTTACCAACTAACCAAGTGATTTATTTTAGTTCTACAAAGTTTAATTATTTTGGTTTCCCTGTGATTATGTTTTTTATTTAATTTTTTATCTTTAGGTTTTTTCCAAATTAATTAATTCACCCTCTATGATCAAGACTACATATATAACAGGAAACTATTCAGTGATAAAATTAATTCAAGGTACTATATGATACTTTCAAATTATTTTGATTACTTTATTTCTATCATTTCAATTTATATTTTCATTACAATTTATTAGCTCAACATTATGTGTTTCTATATTATTTCTCAAATAACCATCACATGTTACAACTATGTGACATTTTATGATCTTTAAGTGGGTCATATGTATACACACAATATTTTTAAACTTTATCAATTACTAGTGCTTTATCTCTTATAGGAGCTCGTCAAATCTCAATCTCTCTAAGCACATTCCTTAAAGGGTACATCAGGAAAGGGGTTTGTATAACTTTAGTGCTTTGTATAATTGTTGGACCCTATACCACCACATAAAACCATTATAATATAATATTGTCCATTTACCTAAGTATTAAAAACCTGCTTATACATTCCCCTAAGTAATTTGCCATCCAAAATAACCTAGGTAACTAAGCAAAAACCCATTTTTACCATTTTTCCTACTATGTTAACTAGTTGACCCCATTAGGGGTTTAGTTCACATTAAAAAACTCTTTTAGCTGAAGATAACAATGTTGAAGATGTAAAAACTCTATTTATCACCTTATAAAGTCAATTAAGCTAATTGCATCAGTTAAAATCTTAGTAGGGTTTATGGTCAATCCTTGGATATAAATACCCATCAACTTCATTTCAAAATAGAGGATCATTTAATTATGCATCATTAATACTTGTAAAATATACTTATACAATCACTAAGAGGTTTTATTACTTAGGTTTTTACCTTGGATAAATAATAGTTATCTTGTGGAGGTCTTGTATGCATAGGAGAAGTCTTATAGCCTAAAGATGAGTTATCCTTATTATCCTTAAAATACAAAACAACCTATTATAAATCACCATTGGCTAAGGGAGAGATTGATACATGATGGGTTCACTTTAGAAAGGTATGTATATTCCTTGCCCTTCATATTTAAATAAGTATATGTTATAGAGATAATAGATTTATTTATATCTCTTCTTTATTAGATAATATCTATGCTATATTATATAAAATTATCTTTACATTTTTATTATCTTTCCCATTTGTGCCACAAGATTTGGTGAGCACTAGATTAGCTTACATATTCATCTACTATATTAGCTTATATTTTTGTTTAGTATATTATCTTGCTTGTTTATTATTACAATCATAAGACCTAGCTAGGGTTATCACAAACTGGCAATTGACTAGAGGCCTTGGAAGCCTCTCCTTTACTATTGTGTGATAAGAGATCCCTTGGTGTAGGCTTCATGGATCCATTATTAGTCATGACCCTAATATAACAAAGTATTTATAAGTGAATAGTTAGTTTATTACCTTCTTTGAGTTTGGATATTTGTTTTAGTTAATTCATAGAGGTCAACAGGTCCGTTACCTAGATAATGTATTTAGAAAGTATACAAAAATAAAAGGTAAAATCAAAGATTTAATAAATACTTATCCAAGATCTTGACCAAACCTGAGGTAGAGATAAAAATATAGCATGCCATAAAACAACATAATACAAAAAACTTAGATACGAAAAAGGTAAACAAGGCTATGAGTTATACTACCAAAGAAAATAGATAAACCAAAAATGAAATCACTAATTTCAAAGCCTAAAATTAGTATAAATTAAGTATTACCTTCCTTATCATCCTATATCACTACTATAATGAGGGATACACCAAAATTTTAATATTCCTCACCATACTAATCCCTATCCACCATCCCCTATAGCCTAAGTGTTATGGAACCAATAAAGACTATGGCTTGATTGATATCTAGCCTCCCATACATTGATGAGGTCACTACTCATCAAGGATCCCTATCCAACCAAGGAGGTGTTGTGCCCTTACCTCAAACCACAATTTTAGCTAAGAGATTAAAATCCTCCACCTACTCCCTATTGTGTTTAATACCCTTCTAAAACTCTAACTCATGAATTGGGATCTTGATTAGAGTGATGGGAGGTAAAAACATAAAATGAACTTATAAAGATGTAGATTAATAAACCTTATATTGAATCTCTTTCATGAACTCCGTGAGATCCACAAGACTTGTTTGAAAAGATATAAACATTGATAACAACACCAATCTAAGACTATATAAAATTGAAAATTAGGAAAGGGACATGAGTCCACCCTGTCAATATCCTCCAACAAGCCTTGATAGTTTCCTAGAGCCACAAAGAACTCAACACTTTTAACTACCACTTCCTTGTCAGACAAAAGAACCATAATGTTATTAGTAAACATTACAAGCACCACTAAATTAAAATTATTATGGGGGATACTAAGAATATAATATTCCCCCAAAATACATAGAATTACCTACAATATCTTCTTTATCAGGGCCCAAAATATATTATTTATCCTTTCCTTGGAAATACTTCTTTTAAATTCAATCTTCCTAATTGATTTCTTGCTTACAACCACTAGGACCCCTAGCACCATAGTAACATTGCATTCCATCTTGATCAATCACCAACCAAAATAGGGTAAATATACATGCCAAACTTGATAAAAATATGATGTGTGTCTAGAAACATGTCTAATAATATCATGAATCACCTTATTTAATGAAGAAAACCACCAACTCAAAACACATGAGCAAAGCCATGATTTTATAATGCCCCTTCCCATGAGCCAATGGGATATATTTAAAACTAATTAAATCCATAATAAAAAAATCATATGTGGAATAATGATGAAATATTAAAAACCAATGTTGATGTAAGAGATCCCATAAAAATCTTCCCATGATGACTATTGATTTCCATGTGAATTTCCTCCCTTTGATATATACCATAATTAGCTAATATGTTTGCTTCTGAATTATCTTTCCTAAAACAATGTTTGAAAACCAAAAATAAAATGTTATATAGGATTTTCCATGCTTTAACCAAATTATTCTCCAATTTATAAGATGTTAATGACTTTTTTTTAGATCAAAAATCAAGACTTGAGAATCTCTTTCAATCAGAAGCTTCTCAATTTTACATTGCAATGCCAACTCAATCCTTGTTACAAGATCATGTGCTTTAACTTCATTATTCATGCCATCTGAGAACTTCTTAGAGATATATATGATAAGAGAGCCACTACAATCCTATATTATACAACCTATTCTAGATACACCCAAATTACCTCTTGAGGATCCATCAAACTTCATTTTAAAACCACCCCAGTGTTAGGATCTTATCAACAGAATTGATTACTTTTGTGCAAGCAACTAAACACGGAATTAAACTAGAATAATAAGTAACTAGAATCAGATAACAGCAAAGAATATGAAATACAAGAAATAACCCAAAAACTTGTATTAAAATCTTCCAGAATGAAATACAATGAAGAAATCTCTCTTTCTTCCACACCTCTCAGATGTACAGATCTCTTTCCCTCAAGAGTTCTCTCTCAATTACAACCAACTCCAACACTTGGATTGATTCACATATACATGTATGTTCTACTATAAACTATGAAGATCTAACCCTATTATATAATACTAGGATTCATGAGCATGCATTCTCCACCGTTAGATATACCTCTTAATCAAAGGTTCAAATCAGTCCTGCCAAAAATAAAAACGCGGACTCAATACCAACAGTTATACTTATCATGCAAACAATCTGTTCATCCACAAAAATAGACTTTTTGGATGCACAGGTGACCGACGTCGGTCCCTGCCTTTCTACCTATGATCGACGTCAGCCGATCCATGACCGATGTCGACAGCCTCTGGTCGACTCCTGACTGGCGTCAGGGACTATGTAAATCTAGCAACTTTGTAATTTGCTCATCTGGTGAAGCTTTTAGCTCCACAACTCAACACCTAGATGATGGGGGAGCTAAGAAGATTTATCATTTCTTATTCTTTTACTTGAATTTACTATTGACCCATTAATGGGTGGATAAATAATAAGCTTCCATTTTTCACACATTTTCATATCCCAAGCTGAAAGACAACCATTTCTAAATTTTATCTAAGAAGATATGACCTTTGTAATAACAAACTCTAACTCTTTTAAAATTATAGCAAGAGATCTCTCCTCACGTTTAAAAATGGGTTTATTTCTCTATTTCTAAATTATCCACACCAAAATAGATGGATTGAATCTCTAAAGTCTAAAAAGTGATTTTTTAAAATCCATTCCCAACATCAAGAAACAAAAGAGAAAGAATTAATTAGATGATTGGTAATTTATTCCTTAGCTTTGTAAATACTATAATATTAAGGGCCCATAAAATTATATTATCCAACCAATCCTAAGTGAGGATACAATTCTAAACTAATAACTAAGTGAAATCCCCTACTTTTTGAAAACTAATCATATCCCAATACAAGAATATCACCCAACTCATTACGTCATCTGTAACCTTAACCATTTGATAACCAAGGCTCATTGTATATATACATGATTTGGCCCCAATATAATGAAATGAATCCTTTTTTATGTTTATAAATATTTTTTAATTCACCAAAAACTCCTTCAAATGAACACACTGATCCTTAGGAATATCAAAATCCTTAAAACTCTTCCAAGCCCAAGAAGATAAACCATCTACTTGATGCAATTCCAAGTAATTCACTACAAAAACACCCTAAACCAAAGTGAGAACATTGTCATCCTCATCCATGTTAGGAATATTTGTCAATGGTTTATGCCCATTCTAAGAGTCCTCAAAAAAATTAATTGAATGATCATTATTGATAGTCCAAGAAATATGCTCTAAAATTAAAGGCTTGTAATTCAATAAAAAATTCCACAATTATGAACCTTTTAGGGGGTTAGTAATAGAAATAATGCTTCATAGATTATCCAAAATGAGATATTTACTTCTAAAAATTTTATGCCATAGAGAATTTGGTTTTTAAATAATTCCCCATACTAGCTTGGCTCCAAGAGCCTAATTTTGGAGACTTTAGTTTTTTATTCCTATTCCTCCCATCTTCTTGACTTTATAAATTCTCTTCCACTTCATTATGATAATCTTATTCTTTATCTAAGAACCTTTATAAAATGGGAAGGGCCCATAAAACTGATATTATCTAACTGATCCTAAGCTAGGATATGATTCTGAACTGTTAACCAAGTGAAAGCCCCTACTTTTTGAAGACAATTTATATCCCAATACAAGAATCTCACCCAACTCAATGAATCATCTATAACCTCAGCCATATGATACCCAAGGCTTAATGTATATATACTTGATTTATTCCTAGTCCAATGAAATGAATCCTCATTAGAGTTTATGAAGGGTTTTTACTTTGTCAGACACTCCCTCAAATAAACACACTAATCCTCAAGAATATCAAAATACTTAAAAGTCTTCTAAGACCAAGAAGATAGACCATCTGCCTGACACATTTCAAATTAATTTACTACCAAAACACCCCAAATTGTAGTGATAATATTTTAGTGTCATCCATATTAGGAATATTTGTCAATAGTTTAAGCCCATTCTAAGAGTCCTCCCAAAAACTCATTGAATGACCATTATTGATGGTCCAAGAAATATACTTTGAAATCAAAGACCTAAAATTCAACAAAAATTTCCAAAAGTGTGAATATTTTGGGGGGTAGTAATATAAATCATTCTCCATGAATTGTCTAAAACTAGATATTTACTTCTCAAAATTTTATACCATAGAGAATTTGGTTTTGAAATAATTCCACATACTAGCTTGGCTCTAAGAGCCTGATTTTAGAGACTTAAGTTTTTCACACCTATTCCTCCCACATTATTGAATTTTAAAACCCTCTCCCACTTCATTATGGGAATATTCTTATTGATATAAGAATTTGTTCACAAAAAAAACCTTCATGATTTGATTTACATCTTTAACCACATGACTTGGTGGTTGTAGAACTGAGAGATAATAAATGGGAAGAGAACTCAAAAATAAATTAATAAGGGTAATACACCCCACCAAAGAAAGACATTTTATTTTCTATTAATCCAAAGGACCCTTGAAAGAATTGATAAAATATTCCCATTTAATACCTTTAGTAGCACCAAAAAAGAAGGGAACTTTGAATTATTTAGATCAAAGTTTTACAATATTGAAACCCAAAACAAAGGAAATCACTTATTATTCTAAACAATTAATGAAATAAATTATAATTTTCTTACATTCACCATTTGACTAGAAACAACATCATAAATAGATGTAATAGATTTAAGTCCTTGAGATTCATGCATAGAAGCTTGACCAAAGATAAAACTATCATCAACAAATTACTGATGAGTGAGATTTTCCAAACCTTTTGAGACTTTAATACCCTATACATTTAAGGCCTCATTTGTTTTCTTCACTATGAAACCCAATTATTTATCCAACAATATAAAAATAAATGGGGATAGAGGATCCCCTTGTCTGATACTCCTAAAATACTCAAAGAACCTTGTCAAACTACCATTGATAAAAATAGAAAACTTTTCCCTATATACACAACTAAAAACCCAATCACACCAATCTTTCCCAAAGCCTAATTTCTCCAATACCTTGATAAAAAATCATCAAGTAACTCTATCATAAGCTTTGTTGATATCTAATTTGAGTAAATTTCCCTTGAGAGAGAGAGAGAGAGAGAAAGAGAGAGAGAGAGAGAGAGAGAGAGAGAGAGAGAGAGAGAGAGAGAGAGAGAGAGAGAGAGAGAGAGAGAGAGAGAGAGAGAGAGAGAGAGAGAGAGAATAATTTCATGAGTAGTGATTATACCTTCCTAAATATTCCTACTTGGAACAAACATAGCTTGTTTTTAAGAGATAAAGGATTCTAAAATATGTCCAATATTTAACACCAATTCTTTAGAAATGATCTTATAATCTATATTACACAATGAAATATGCTGAAAATCCCCAAAATTTTCTTGAGATTCACCTTTAGTAAAAAGAAAGATCAAAGTAACATTTAAATCAAGGATTACCTTCCTTTTCCTTACCAAGTCTTCCACCATGTAAAGCACATATTCTCCCACTGTCTCCCAAAAAAATTTAAATAAGGCCAAAGTAAACCCATCAAGATTAGGAGATTTATCCTTATCCATTCTAAAAAAACATTGAAAGAACCTCCTCTAAAGTGAAAGGTGATAGGAGTTTCAAATTATATTCTAGAGACACCAACCTATGAATAAAACTAAATTATCATTCTAAGATTGAATATTAAAAGCCTTTCCATCAATAATCAAGTTCTCAAAGAAGTTAACAACCTCACTCCAAATCTCAATTTGAGTATCCAACACCTTACCATCATAAGAGTGAATATTTAAGATGTGATAAATATTACACTTAATTCTTATTGAGTTATGAAGAAAGTAGAATTTTGGGCACCTTCTTTTATCCAATCAATTCTTGATTTTTATTTCCAAAATATTTATTCCCTATATAGTAGTTACTCATAGTCATCCATCAATTTATTTCTTACAAATAATAAACTTGATTCATACCTTCCTTGAAGACCATCAAATTCAAATTTTCCAAATCTACTTCAATGCAGACTTTTTCTTGAAAAATATTTTTGAAGTAATTGAGCTTCTAATGGTAGAGACAACCCTTGAGGAATTGTAGATATATTTTATATCTATTTATTATATCAAAGACAAATACGGAACCCTTGAGGAATTGAAAAATATTTTTAAAGTAATTGAGCTTCCAATGACAGAGACACCTGGTGGGACACCATCTTGAAGTTTCTTTCAAGACCATATGAACTAGAGAGCTAAAAGGAGTCAAAGCTGTGGACCAGTGACAAGATCTCAACCTGCTATAAATTTAGGTATTATTTTTCTTCCTTTGGTAACTAGTCATAGATGAAGAGTCAATTAATTTATACCAATACCCAGACTAAATATGGGAGCTCCTATACCCCCAAGGAATTATACAAGTTAGAACACTAGCAGTCCTTTGATCCTACCAATACCACCATCCACCTGGGACCCTATTCCTATAAATGCCTTGAAGGCTCTACCCAAATTTAGTGGGCAAGATTTTAAAACACTTGAGGAACATCTTCAAGATGTATCTAATGTCTATGTTATACATGTGGTCACACAACCAAATGTGGCTATAAGATTATTAACAACTTCTTTTAAAGGAAAGGCCCTAGAATGTTATAGATCTTTAACCCCAAACACAATATCTACATGGGATCAACTTGGAGATATTTTCTTTGAAAGATTTGAAGAAAAGAGTGATAAATATTCTCTATTGCAAAAATTGATTGCTATTCAAAGATCATGACAAGAAGCAATGACTGACTTCAACTCAAGATTTCAAAAGACTTGGGAAAGGATTCCTGCTACAGTTAGACCATTACCAGGTATGGCTATAGTGTTTTATCTTAAGGCTTTAAATTTAGATATATCTATTATGATTCAGGCACTTGGAGGATAGACTCGGCTAGAGGCTTATGACTATGCAGTTAGAGCTAAAAATAATTTATTAGATGCTGGAAAGTTTCCCTCAAGGCCTCCCATGCCCATGTTTCCAAAAATTACCTTGCCATTACCTCAAGAATCCCCTAAATCCATAGCCCCACCTATGTCTATGTATAAATATCCTCAACCACCTGTTAAAGAACTTGTCCCTACTCGGTCATCTGAGATGGATGATATCAAGAATACCTTAAGGACATTTTCTAATGAGTTGATTAATATAAAGAAAGAATAGAACCCTTACCCCAGACCTCAATATCAAGGCTATCAAGGAAATAAATTTCCATCACAGCCAAACCAATATCAGGGTCCTCAAAGGCAAAATAACTCTCAGCTAGCAAACCAATTAGTTGCAATCCCTACACCCTCACAGATTGTTCCCCCCAATTCAAATAGAGAAATTGTTTAAGGGTAGAATAATTATGCAGATAACACCAATGCCTAGTGTTTTCCTTGTAATAATGCTCATACACCTAGAGATTGTCCCATGGGTAATCTATAGTAAAAAGTAGTAGAGTAAAGAAGAATGGATGGACAATTTGCCAGTACTTCAGATGCACAAACTTATCAGTTTCCTGGTATGCAAAATTCGGTCCTGATGGCTTAGATGCAAGGGATGTCTTTGCAACAAAAAGAATAAATATCCCTTGAAAATGATTTATTTTCATGGATTGAAGATGAAGAATTAGTATTCTTAAATGAAGCTTCTACTTCCAAAAAACTAGTGGTGCAATTAGACTACTATACTAGATCTAAGAGAAGAATGATGGAATAGCCTGAAGTTGTAAAAAGTAAAGTTATGGAGAATCCTCCATTTCAAGGTCAACAAAATATAGTTGTCAAATAAGAAGTGCCTCAGCCTGTGTAGAACCAAGTGATTCCTACACAAGTTCAAGAAAAAGTAAGGTATCCTTACTTTCCAAGAACCCAGACTCTGGGACCAATGAATGTGGTGGATCAATTAAAGAGGACTCCAACACAAGTATCAATATGGGACATATTATCTATCCCTAAACAAAAGACACTATTACAAGAAGTTCTACAAGGCCAAGTGATGCCTAAACATAATGGCATCAAAGAAGGACCTACTGAAAAAGAAAAGCTCAAAGACATAGTTCATCTGCAGACAATAGCCTTTGTGAACAATGCAATAGAGGTAAGTAAATCCAAACCAAAGCCTTTCTATTTGACTCTGATAGTTGGAAATAAACTCTTGCATAATGCATTGATAGATTCAGGGGCTAGTACTACAGTAATGCCTAAGAAATAGCTGATGCTTTAAAAATAAAGTATGAACCACTCATTAAAGGAGTCATGCAGTTAGATGGCAGAGTAGTACAAACAATAGGGAGAATTAAACAACTCCCATTGTAATTATATACTTATCCTAATATAATTGTCAATCAAGATGTAGTAGTCATAGATATACCTCCTTTTTTTGGTTTATGTTTATCCAGAGACTTTACAGCCAAGATAGGAGGATATATGTCTCTTGATTGGTCTCACCTCATTCTAAGAACTAAATATGGTTCAAAGATGAAAATTCTATCTGAACCACTATCAAAAGATCACATCACCAATGAACCAACATCAAAATTAGAGGTAGATCATGCTATGTTAAATAAGGAACAAATGGTTTTTTTTTTAGGAGTTAGGTGACTAGACTGAACATGATAAAGAAGAGGAAAATAATTATTTGTTTACTTTAATGAAAAATGATCCGTATGGAAATTATGACTCTATTGGTCTAGGCAATTTTGTCATATTTGATGAAGATCATAAAATCCCAAATGTTTTGAGGGAAGAAATGCCAAAAGATACCACTTCTATCAATCCTCGGGTCTCTCAACATGAATTCCATATTCTGAGTGGGAAGTCACAAGCTTATGCCTTAATCTCTGATGAGGAAGAGATAATTTTTGACTTTCTTCTCACCTTGTAAGACAATATGGAGGAGCATGGACACTTTCTTAATTGTGATTTGAATGACTTATTTGAAGTCATTAGGGTAGGTTATACTATTCTTCAAGGAGGCTATGAGCTAGTTGTGGATGGACAAAATAGCGTTGAAACCCAAATAAATGTGTAAAATTACTACAAACTTTTAGAATTATCCTTTCAAGAGGTTGGTGATTTTGAAGATAATATTTTTAGAGTCATTAAAGAGGATGATCATGCAATAGAATCTAAGTTTGAGGTAGAAGAAGATAAGCCAATAATGATATATATCAAAGGACTTATGGTGATGAGCAAATAACCATAGATTTCTTGATGATACATGCCAGTATGAAGAACCAACATTCAACAAGCTTTCAAGAATGAGAAAAGTATGTATATGTTGAAAGCATGTTTGACTCTAATCCACTCAAATGCAGGCCAATAGGGGTGTCATGCAAAAAGAGCAAGTCACCAAAACTTCACCCCATTCAGCCACTTGTCTGGTAACATAAGTCATTTTGCCATGAAGGAGACTTCAAAATTTATTCTTTTGATCCAGGAGGGAGGCAAAGATACTTGGTTAATGTATTATAGTTATATAGTTTCCCCTTTCTATGTTGATTTATTTTCCCATCTTTTCTTTCTTGCTCTTTCTTTTAAATAAGTGTTCTTTGAACATGTAGCCACAACTCATAGCCTTTTTCAAAATTTTCAAAATTCCTGACACTTTAAATATCTCCCAAATCTTAAATTCCCCAAGGTACCTTGTGCAGCCACTTGTATGACATGTCTAACTCACTGCTCCATGAATATTTAGTAAGATTTGCTAATGGTTATCTAGGTTTAATGCCATTTTGAGACTTGATGGGTTAATAAATACTTCATAACAAGAGTTAAAGCTTACAAGTTTCTCAAACATTCCCGCATCTGCTAGAAAACCCCTACTACTTACATTTTTAGCTCATAGTAAACCTGCTTAAGTGAAAGTGCTTCCTTATTGCAAAAGCTTCATATATATTACCGCAATTCACTATTTTCAAAGAATAAATATAGATATGGAGGGAGCACAGTCTTTGCAACAAGGGTCTAGGATTTATGAATCTTATTGATGGTTAAAATTGTGCTTTGTTTCTAACACCAACAACGGGAAGTTTCAAGAATGTGGGACTTGAAACTTGAAACAACCTCCAAATTTTTAAGAAGCTAGTCTCTTATTTATATCAAGCGTATACTAGGAAAAGGGATATGAATTTTAACAGAAACACAAATGCAAAGAAAGAAAATATAACTATGGCAATGTGTCTGAATGTAATTTGACCCTTAATTCTAAGCACAATGAAACTATATGTAAGATTCAATTACATTTAAGAGAAAACAAGGCATGATCAATGTAAAAGATGAAAATAATAAAAATAGAGGCTCACAGTCTGGAATACTTTTGCAGTGACACAGAAAATATCAACCAAGGCACAGGACTCAATCTTCTTATTAATTCTCCAGTCACATAAGAGGCATAGAAACATGCACAGTTACATAAACTTTCCAACTGAAGAAAATAGAATAAAGGCAAATGATATTCCTAATCACATCTCTAGAAAGTCAAACTCTTGACAACATAGCTTAGACTATTTTTGCAGTGACACATAAAATATCAACAAAGGCACAGGACTCAATCTTCTTATTAATTCTCTAGTCACATAAGAGGCACAAAAACATGCACAATAACATAAACTTTCCAACTTAAGAAAATAGAACAAAGGCAAATGATATTCCTAATCACAGCTTTAGAAAGTCTAAAAATCTTGACAATAATTCTCTCTAACAATTCTCTCCAATTATTTGATAATGCCTTTTTGGTGATCTTTGCACCCCTTTTTATAGCATCAGATTCACTCTAGATTGTCTGTGTTCCCAATCTAACGGTCCAACTGAAACCTAACCAAACTAGAAGTGTCTAATAGAAGATATTACTTATATTCTAAAATGCTCTATCTTTCTATAGTTCATTGGCTGAAGTAGATACTAGAGATGCTTCTTACTTTCAAACGGGAGGGGACACTTGGCATGTTCCACTGCACTTACCGAAAGACACACGACACTTTCCATGTAACTTATACTCTTTTTGTGTCTTTGCTCGGGAATGTTCCACCTTTCACACCTGTCACAATCTACTTCTTCAAAACTTTAACAAATTAATAGAAAATAAGACTCACAGCATTTCTCACTTGAGCAACTTTAAAAAAAGGGCATAGGGACAAGTGGCAATTTCTACTTTCCTCAACAAAGGACACGTGGCAATCTCCACTTTAATTAACTAGGGATATGTGGTGATATCTACTACTTTTAGCCACCTTTTGAGAAACCTATATAAGGTGACACATGTTGGTCTCCACATCACTCTATTTATATTATAGAAACAATCGGGCCTCATTTCATATTTACACAGATAATGACACTTGGCAGCTTCTACTTGCTTCAAAAACAAAACCTGAGACCCACCATAGTCTTTACTATAGTGGTGAAACAAAATGAAGATAATTTAGAGGTTGACACATGGTGTCTTTCACTCTCTTCAACTAAAATATGTGGTGTCTTCCATCACTTTTAGAAAAGCAAATTGAAACCTTCCATGATTGCCACTTGGTGCCCTTTGCATGATCCTGATACTTAGCTTGTTGAAACCTTCCTCTTAAAAGAGATTTGAAACATGGATGATGATATGAAATGTCGATGGTGACACTTATTGTGTTCCATTGAGTTACTATGAGATATGTGGCACGTCTTGACCAACTTATAAAAATTGTGAAAGGTGCCTTAGTCGATGACACTTGGTAGTTTCTGCCTTATTTCGACACTTAGAGAAAAATGAGTCAAAAGGAAATTTGAACCCAAGCTCTAAGTCAAAACTTTGTCATCTCGAACCAAAGTGTGTGGGGACAAAATTTTGTAGTGTGCAACTGAAAATCAAAATGAAATGTAGAGTATTTTTTACTCTATAGTTATTGGCGACCCCAAGGACTTTTTGAGCCTGCTCAAAAAGAAACCACAACTTTCACTTGATCAAAATATCAAAATTTACAGCTTCAGCAATGATATTTGATAGGTAGACCATTCATCATCAGATAACCCCTACTTATTCTACAATTCATTGAAGGCTAAATCAAGGTTAATAATATCCTTGTGTGAAAAAATTGCAAAATCTGAACTATAGCCTTCAATTTGAATTCAAGCTAGGAAATAAGAATCAAAATAGCTTCTACTTCAGGGACTGATGAATCATCCCTTAAATCTTGAAAAATTGTCTAATCATTCTATTTGGCCAACAACAAAGGTTCAATTTCATCAACCATTAGCACTGTGTTTTCATTAGGAAACAGAGAAGGAAGACCTAATTGTACTAGGTCTTCAATGTGCTATTTCATTTCACTGATTCCTTCTTTCATTATGTCGAGAAGCTCTCTGCAACTGATGGCTATAGAATTGCAACTGAGAACCTCATTCACTCGCTTAGTAGCAACCATTCTATTCTCAAATCTTACTACTAATAATGTTCCATCTGTTGCATCATAAAGCTTTTGCAGTAGCATTTCAGAGTCCAATACTCTCCCAAAAACTATAGCCAAAGTGTTTACAACTAAATTTTCCACCTTTTTGCACAATTTGTATGCATTTAGCAGGAAGGTGAGAGAAGGCCTGAGCTGAATAATCTCTAAAGAGATTCCTTTCCACATGGATTCATAAAGTTCCTTCACCAGACTTAACACTCTAACATTCTTTGGCCTATTGGCCAGCTCCACTGTCAATTGTTCTACTCTCTATTGCTCAGCTTGAAATTGGGCTTGTATAACTGTAGTATTATTCTATTTGGCTAGCAGCTTCTATTGTAATTGAGTAACCTACAATAGGTGTTACTCATATTTTTCTTACAATGCTACCTTTTCATGCCTTAGGGTCATCACTACATCTTTTACCTATGTTATCCCTACTTTTAAGGAATCATTTTGGGCCTAGATCACCTAATGAGTTTGAAGAGAAATAGTATCTTGCAACTGTTTATTCAGATTCTCTATTTCATTGTCTTTTCTATTGATTTTTGTGGTTAAATTGTTACAATTTGCCTTTTCCTTAGCTAAATTGGCCTCCATCTTTTGTAGCCTCCTTGATGTTTTCAAGTATTATTTAGAAACTATAGAAGTGGATTTGGTTAGTAGCTCAATTTTGTCTTGTGGCCTAAACAGGGACATGTCTATGGCCATTGCATTCATTGTGTAGTCTTCCAGTAGCATCTGCTCACTTGGCTTGATTACATTTGGTGACAAATGTGTTACCGTCAATTACTATTGAATGGGGTCAAATTGTGACCACAGATGGGGTGTAACCAAGGCTTTATTTTCCTTGATCTTCTTTTTCTCTCTTCGGGCTTCCCTTGCCTTCCTAGCAGCATCTGCTTGGGTTTGGAAGGTAGAAGGAGAGGCAATGTGTCCACCCATAAAAGGATGTCCCTATGGCAAACCATATTGAACAGCCAATTATTGGCTATGGGAAATTTGAGGGGGAAGTTTCTTTGGAATAAAGGGGGGAAAGTGAGGTAATGTTAAAGCTTGAGTAGAGATAGATGGGGTGAAGTAAGAAATGGGAATAGCAGAGGTGGCAGGGGATGTCATCTGACTAGATGGAACCATCATGCCAACAAGAGAAGAAAGATTTTGAGAAGGAGAAGGAGGAATAATACTTACCTGAGGAGAAATTATAGTAATTTGTAATTAGAATTGTGAAGGTTCTACTTCCTTCTCTGAATCAAACTAAAATTGCACCCTCTTTTGCTTCTTTGGTGTCTCTTCTTCTGGCTGTGTTTCTTTTCCTTCAACATCTACTACTACCATCAGTGATGCTTGTGGAGAACTAGGAATTTCAATAATTGATGCCAATGGGGAAGTTTTTGGTAGTGAAAGCACCACACTCTTTTGATTTTTTATGATGCTGAGATATTGGGGGCAAACTGATATAGTTACTGTAGCTGCAATTTGCCCTGAGGCTTGTGACTCTTAGCTTGATCCTGCTTTGGCTTTTGTCTCTACACCCTATGTTAGAAAATTGCTTGTGTTAGGGCTAGATACAGGGGACAAATGGAACTCATCCCATAGTTCTTCTCATCTCTCATCTGTGTCCATGTTCCGAAAAGAATGAGTTATCTGACAAATTTCTTGCCTATATTTCTAATAGGCTTCAATTTTCTCAGCATCCCAATCTTTATTCTTTAATGCCCTTCTTAAGCTAGAAGTCATTCTGACTTTAGGATCAAAATCCCTCTATTTAGCATAGAAATTTTCCCATGGTCTATTTTGTGGAAGGGGCAAATCTGTTAATTCAACATAAAATCCAAGAGTATCTTCTCTAGGATTTTTCCTATTTTCCCAAAAAGGTGGCCTTCATGTGCAATTCTGGTTGCAACCCTATTAGTCCTTATCTAGGAAGCTATGAAACCATTTGGGTCATATACCCATTTGTCTTTGACTAATAAGAAACCCAAGAAGGCCATCTTTTTAAGCAACACAATCTCAGTGTCTCTAGCTTTTAATACCATGTTGGTTGTCAACCATGAGAGATCATACATTTTTCTCTTCCTCTTCCTAGAGCCATATTCATTATCTACTATAGATCCCTGCCTGGTGAGCTCTAAGAATGCTAACCTAAGATTCAAAATCTTAGGTAGCAACATTGGTTCCCCACAAAAACCATGGATTTTAATAATTATATGGTGGGATCCAAAACATAAATCACAAGGAATTGGGCAACTAGCCAAAAGGTTTGAAACACTTGGAAATAGTCTATTCATAACTAGTTCGGGGCTTAGGTGACAAAAAGTAGGGGTAACAAATAGTTCCCAGAATTCATATGGGTCACTAGTTTTTGACAAAATGTGTCCATGCAGACACAGGAATGGTCCTTTGTAAATCAAAACTTGGGTCATACATATCAAGATACATATGTTGGGCAAAGATGTCAAAATTATGATATAGCATGAGGTGAAACAAATAAGAAGAGTACCTAAAATTTCCTTTTGATTTGAACTAGGCCAATTGTTCCACCATGGAGTATACAATCTGCTCAAAAAAATCAAGCCGATACTCTTGAGTCTTGTCAACAATTTTCAGTCTGAAGAGGATAGCCATTTATTCTCCATACACTACCATATCATCTTTCATGCTAAAGATGAAAACCATCATAGACAGTGCATCTTGGCTAGCTTATGTGAATTGGGCTCTTGCTACAGGGAGTGTAGCCACAGTAGTATCATCATCTCCCATTTGTAATTCAAATCTTAAAAACCTTAACTGAGTATTGATGTTTGCCCATGTTCTTTGCATTTTAGCAATAGTGGGAAATGTAGCAGTCTTATCATGATATAGGGATAACATGTCTCTGATAGCCTATGGTGTGATTTTCACCATGAATAGACCCTATTGTATAGTATTTGAGGGTGCATGGAACAAGTCTGTGCATAGTTTGACCAAGTCAGGACATGGATGCACACTTGGGACAATGAATTGTGCTAGTTGTGAATTCCATATCCTCATTGCAAATGTCTCATATTACCCCACTCTGGCCTTCTGAAAACAACTTTGATGTGCCCCTTCTCTAAGATTTTTTCTACTAGCTCTTTGAAGAATTGGGTCCATGACTCTATCTGCATAATCTTTTATCTTTATTGGTTCACTTGCTTGACCAACTTCAAGAATTCTGGTCCATGGATAGGTCTTCAATGGTTGCATGGGAGCTGAAGCATATGAGTTACTCGTAAGAAACTTATCAAGGGATTCATACATCCTAGCTCCTTGTTATGAAGACTATGCTTCCTCCATCTCTATATCTATTATGTGATAACTGGTATGAACTTTTACAAAATAGAAACACTTTCACTGAAGTAAGTTTACTAGGAACTGAAAATGCAAGTAGCAGGATATTTTCTCACAAATGCAGGAATTTTTGAGAAACTATAAGCCTTAACTCTTGCTAAGAGGTATTTATTGACCTATCAAGTCTCAAAATGGCATTAAACTTAGATAACCATTATCAAATCTTACTCAATCTTTATGGGATAGAGAGATAGACACATTATGTAAGTGGGAGTGCAAGGTACCTTGGGGATTTCTAAAGATTTGGAAGATATTCAATGTATTGAGAAATTTTGAAATTTTTGAAAAACTCTGCGCTGCTGACTATGTGTTTAAAGAACACTTATTTAAAATAAAAGCGAGAAAACAAAAATGGGAAAACAAAACAATACAAAAAGGGAAAACTATCTAACTTTAATACATTAACCAAGTATCTTTATCTCCCTCCTGGATCAAAAGAAGATTTTCTAAAGTCTCCTTCATGACAAGACAACTTATGTTGCTGGACAAGTGGTTGAATTAGATGTAGCTTTGGTGACTTGCTCTCTTTGTATGCCACATTGATTGGCTTGCATTTGAGTAAGTCTGAGTCAAACATGCTTTCAACATATATAAACTCTTCTTGTTCTTAGAAGCTTGTTGAATGGTGGTTCTTGATACTGGCATGTCTTATCAAGAAATTAATGACTATTTGCTCATCAATAGAAGCCCTTTGATATATATCATTTATTTTCTTATCTCCTTCTACCTCAAACTCAGGTTCTATTGCATGATCATCCTCTTTAATGACTTCAAAATTACCAACCTCTTGAGAGGATAATTATGAAAGTTTGTAGTAATTTTGCATATGTAATTGATTCTCAATGTTGTCTTGTTCATCTGCGACCAACTCACAGCCTCTTTAAAGAATAGTATAACCTTACCCAATGATTTCAAATAATTCATTCAAATCATGATCAAGGAAATGTCCATGCTCCTCCACATCATCTTGAAAAGTAAGAAGAATTTTAGAAATTATCTTTTCTTCATCAGAGATTAAGGCATATGCTTGTGACTTCTCACTCAAAATATGGAATTCATGTTGAGAGACCCGAGGATTAATAGAAGAGGTATCTTTTGAATTTTCTTCCTTTAAAATGTTTTGGATTTTATGATCTTCATCAAATATGACGTAAGTACCCAGACCAATGGAAACATAATTTCTATATGGGTCACTTTGCATCATAGCTAATAAATGATCATTTTCCTCTTCTTGATCATGTTCAGTCCATTCACCTAACTCCTCAATAAAAACCCTTTCTTCTTTATTCATCATAGCATGAGCTACCTCTAACTTTGCAATTGGTTCATTGGTGATGTGATCCTTATATAATGGCTCGGATAATGTCTTCACCTTTGAACCATATTTGGTTCTTAGGATGAGGTGAGACCAATCAAGTGACATATATCCTCCTATTTTGGTTATAAAGTCTCTTTATGAACATAAGCCAAAAATAGGAGGTATATCTATGACTACTACATCTTGATTTACAATTATATTGGGACATGTATATAATTGTAATGGGAGTTGTTTAATTCTCCCTATTGTTTATACTACTTTGCCATCTAGCTACATGACTCCTTTAGTGAGTGGTTCATACTTTATTTTTAAAGCATCAGCTATATACTTAGGCATTACTATAGTACTAGCCCTTGAATCTATCATTGCATTATACAAAAGTTTCTTGCCAACTATCAAAGTTAAATAGAAGGGATCTAGTTTGGATTTTCTTACCTCTGGTGCATTGTTCACTAGGGCTATTGTCTACAGATGAACTGTGTCTTTGAGCTTTTCTTTTTTAGTAGGTCCTTCTTTCATAATAGTACATTTGGGCACTAATAGCCAATATATCCCATATTGATACTTGTGCTGGAGTCTTCTTCAGTTGATCCACCACATTTATTGGTCCCAAAGTCTAAGTTCTTTGAAAATAAGGATATCTTTTTTTTCTTGAATTTGTGCAGGAATCACTTGATTCTACACTAGCTAAGGCACTTCTTGTCTGATAGTTGTGTTTCTTTGTCTTTGAAATGGAGGATTCTCCATGACTTGACTATTTACAACTTCAAGCTGTTCCACCATCCTTCTCTTTAATCTAGTATAATAGTCTGATTGCACCACTCATTTCTTGGAAGTGGAAGCTTCATTCAAGAAAATTGATTCTTTATCTTCAACCCATGAGAAAAAATCATGTTCCAGGGCTATTTCTTCTTCTTTTGGCAAATACATCCCTTGTATCTGAGCCATTAAGACTTAATTTTTCATACCAAAAGATTAGTAGACTTGATTGTCACTAGTACTTACAAATTGTCCATCCATTCTTCTTTGCTCTATCACCTTTTGTTGTAGATTACCCATGGGACAATCTCTAGGCGTATGAGCATTATTAAAAGGGAAACACCAGGCATTGGTATCATCTACATAATTATTTTTCCCTGGAATAATCTCCTTATTTAAATTGGGAGGAATAGTCTATGAGGGTGTAGGGACTGCAACTAATTGGTTTGCTAGCTGAGGGTTATTTTGGCTTTGAGGACCTGATATTGGTTTAGATATGATGGAAATATATTTCCTTGATAGCCTTGATATTGGGGTTTAGTATAAGTATTTTTTTCTCTTTTCATATTAATCAACTCATTAGAAAATGTCCTTAAGATATTCTTTATATCATCCAGCTTAGATGACTGGGTAGAGATAATTTATTTAGCAAGTGGTTGAGGATATGTGTACATAGACATAGGTGGGGTTATGGATTTAGGGGGCTCTTGAGGTAATGGCAAGAAAATCTCTGGAAACATGGGCATGGGAGGCCTTGGAGACAACTTTCTAGCATCTATCAAATTATTTTCAGCTCTGACTGCATAGTCATAAGCCTCTGGCAGAGTCTGACCTCCAAGTGACTGAATCATAACATATATGTCTAAATTTAAAGCCTTAAGATAAAATACTATAGCCATACTTGGTAATGGTCTAGCTATAGTAGGGATTATTTCCCAAGTATTTTAAAATCTAGAATTGAATTCAGTCATCGCTTCTTGTGGTGCCCTTTGGATGGTAATCAATTGCTATAATAAAGAAGACTTATCACCCTTCTCTTTAAATCTTTCAAAGAAAATATCTCTGAGTTGATCCCATGTAGATATGGTATTTGGGGTCAAGGACTGGTACCATTATAGAGCTTTCCCTTTAAAAGAAGCAACTAATAATCTTATGGCCACATTTTGTTGTGTGACAACATGTATAACACAGACATTTGATACATCCTGCAAATATTCTTCAAGTATTTTGAAGTCTTTCCCACTAAATTTGGGAAGAGCTTTCAGGGCATTCACTAGGATAGGGTCCCAAATGGCTGGTGGTATTAGGAGAATCAAAGGACTACCAATGTTCCAACCTGCATAATTTCTTGGGGTTATAGGGGCTACCATATTTGCTCTTGGTATTGGTATAAACTGGTTGACTCTTCTTCTAGGACTAGTTACCAATGGTGGCAAAAGAATACCTGGATTTACAGCAGATTGAGATTTGGTTACTAGTCCACAGCTCTGATTCCTCGTAGCTCTCTGGTTCATACAATCTTGAAAGAAACTTCAATAAGTGTCCCATCGTGCATACTAAAAACTATTGATGGTTAAAATTGTGCTTTGTTTCTAACACCAATAATGGGAAGTTTCAAGAATGTGGGACTTGCAACTTGAAACAACCTCTAGATTTTTAAGAAGCTAGTCTCTTCTTTATATCGAGTGTATACTAGGAAAAGGGATAGGAATTTTAATAGAAACACAAATGCAAAGAAAGAAAATCTAACTATGGCAATGTGCCTAAATGTAATTTGACCCTTAATTCTAAGCACAGTGAAACTATATGTAAGATTCAATTACATTTAAGAGCAAACAAGGCATGATCAATATAAAAGATGAAAACAATAGAAACAAAGGCTCGCAGCTTAGAATACTTTTGTAGTGACACATAAAATATTAACCAAGGCACATGACTCAATCTTCATATTAATTCTCCAGTCACATAAAAGGCATAGAAACATGCACAGTTATATAAACTTTCCAACTTAAGAAAATAGAATAAAGGCAAATGATATTCCTAATCACATCTCTAGAAAGTCTAAAACTCTTGAAAACATAGCTTAGACTATTTTTGTATTGACATAGAAAATATCAACAAGGGCACATGGCTCAATCTTCTTATTAATTGTCCAGTCACATAAAAGGCACAGAAACATGCACAGTTACATAAACTTTCCAACTTAAGAAAATAGAACAAAGGCAAATGATATTTCTAATCACAGCTCTAGAAAGTCTAAAACTCTTCACAATAATTCTCTTTAAAAATTCTATCCAATTATCTAATGATGCCTTTCTGGTGATCTCTGCACCCCTTTTTATAGCATCGAATTCACTCTGAATTGTCTGTGTGTTCCCAATCTAATGGTCCAACTGAAACATAACCAAATTGGAAGTGTTTAATAGAAGATATTTCTTAGATTATAAAATGCTCTATCTTTTTGTAGTTCATTGGCTAAAGTAGATACTCAAGACGCTTCCTAATTTTAAATGGGAGAGGACACTTGGCGTGTTCCACCACACTTATCGAAGACAAATGACACTTTCCACGTAACTTATACTCTTTTTGTGTCTTTGATTAGGAATGTTCCACCTTTGACACATGTCACAATCTACTTCTTAAAAACTTTAACAACTTAATAGAAAATAAGACCCATAGCATTTCTCACTCGAGCAACTTTAAAGTAAGGGCATAGGGATAGGTGGCGATTTCTGCTTGCCTCAACAAAGGACACATGGCAATCTCTGCTTTACTTAACTAGGGATATGTGGTGATATCCACTAATTTTAGCCACCTTTTGAGAAACCTATGAAAGGTGACATGTGTTGGTCTCTACATCGCTCTATTTATATTATAAAAACAATCGGGCCTCCTTTCATATTTACATGAACAGAAACACTTGGCAGCTTCCACTTGCTTCAAAAACAAAACCTGAGACCCACCATAGTCTTTACTATATTATTGAAACAAAATGAAGATAATTTGGAGGTTGACACATGGTGGCTTCCACTCTCTTTAATTGAGATACATGGCATCTTCCATCACTTTTAGAAAAGCAAATTAAAACCTTTCATGATTGCCACTTGGCACCCTCTGCCTGATCCTGATACTTCACTTGTTGAAACATTCCACTTAAAAGAGATTTGAAATGTGGCTGCTGATATGAAACATAGATTCTAACAATTATTGTATTTCACTAAGTTACTATGAGATACGTGGCACGTCCTGACCAACTTATAAAAATTGTGAAAGGTGCCTCAACCGATGACACTTGGTAGCTTCCACCTTACTTCGACACTTAGAGAAAAATGAGTCAAAAATAAATTAGAACCTGAGCTCTGAGTCAAAACTTTGCCATCTCAAACCAAAGTGTGTGGGGATAAAATTTTGCAGTGCATAACTAAAAATCAGAATGAAACATAGAGTATTTTTTACTCTACAAATCCCTTGATAAGTTTTTTATGAGCAAATCATATGCTTCAGCCCCCACGCAACCATTAAAGACCTACCTATGGACTAGAGTCCCTGATGTCAGTCAAGCAAGTGACCCAACAAAGGTTGAAGATTACACAAATGGAATTATGGACCCAATTCTTTAAAGAACTAGTAGCAAAACTCTTAGATAAGGAGCACATCAAAGGTGTCTTTAGAGGGCCAAGGTGGGACAATGTGAGACATTCGCAATGAGGATATGGACTTCCCAACTGGTACAATTCATTGTTCCAACTATGCATCCATGCCTTGATTTGGTTGAAATATGTGCCAGATTATTTCATGAACCTTCAAGTCCCATATAATAGGGTCCATTTACAGTGCAAATTACACCACAGGCTATCAGAGATATGTTGGCCCTATATTATGACAAGACAACCATGTTTCCTACCATTGCTAAGATGCAAAAAATGTGGGTAAATGTCAATACTCAATTAGAATTTTTAAAAATAGAGTTGCAATTAGGCGATGATGATACAACTATGATGACACTGCCTATAGCAAGAGCACAATTTACACAAGCAAGTCAAGATGCACTCTCCATGATAGATTTCATTTTCAGAATGAAAGATGATATAACTATCTATGAAGAACAAATGGCTATCCTCTTTAGATTGAAAACTATTGATAAGACTCAGGAGTATTAGCTTGATTTCTTTGAGCATATTGCATATTTAATGGTGGAATAACTTGCTCAATTCAGAACCAAAGGGATTTTTAAGTATTCCTCTTATTTATTTCACCTTATGTTGTATCATAACTCTAGCATATTTTCCCAACACATGCATTTAAATATGTATGATCCAAGTTTCGGTCTACAGAGGACTACCCCTATGTCTACATGGACACATATTTTGTCCAAAACTAGTGACCCATATGAATTTTGGGAACTTTTTATTGCCCCTACTTTTTGTCACCTGAGCCCAGAACCAGTTATAAATAGACTATTCCCAAGTGTTTCAAACCTTATAGCCAGTTACCCAATTCCTTGTGATTACTTTTTTAGATCTAATCATACTATTATTAGAGTCCATGGTTTTTATGGGGAACCAGTGATGCTAACTAAGATTTTGACCCTTAGGTTAGCATTTTTAGAGGTCACCAGGTAGGTGTATATAGTAGATAATGAATATGGCTCTAGGAAGAGGAAGAGGAAAATGTATGACCTCCCATGGATGACAAACAACATGACACTAGAGGCCAGAGATGCTGAAATTATGTTTCTTGAAAGCTAGCCTTTCTAGGTTTCTTTCTAATTGAAGATAAATGGGTATATGACCCAAATGGTTTCATAGCTTCATGGATCAAGACTAATAGGGTTGCTACCAAAATTTCACATGAGGGCCACCCCTTTTGGGAAAATAAGAAAAATCCTAGGGAAGATATTCTTGAGTTTTATGTCAAATTGACAAATTTTCCCATTCAACAAAATAGACCATGGGAAACTTTTTATGTTAAGCAAAGGGATTTTGATCCTAAAATAAGAATGACTTCTGGCTTAAGAAGGGTACTAAAGAATAAAGACTGAGATGCTGAGAAAATATAAGCTTATTGGAAATATAGGTAAGAAATTTTTTAGACAACTCACTCTTTTGGGAACGTGGACTTGGATGAGAAATGGGAGGAACTCTGGGATGAGTTCCATCTATCCCCTATATCTAGCCCTGACACAAGCAATTTACCGACACAGGGTGTAGAGCTAGAAGCCAGAGCAGGAGCCAGCCAAGAATCACACGCCCTTGGGCAAACCACAGCTTCAGTCACTATGACTGTTTAGCCCCAATCTCTTAGCGTCATGGAAGAACAAAAGAGTGTGGTATCTTCACCACCAAAAGCTTCCCCATCAGCATCAATCCTTGAGATTCCTAGTTCTCCACTAGCAGTAGTGGTAAATATTAAAGAGAAGGGAGCACAACCAGAAGAAGAAATGCCAAAGAAGAGAAAGAGGGTAAAGTTTTAGCTTGATTCAGAGGAGGGGGTAGAACCCTCACAACACCAAATATAGAGTACCAGGGTGGCTCCTCAGGTAGGTATTGTTTCTCCTTCTTCTTCTCAATCTATCTCTTTTCCTATAGGAATGATGATTCCATCTGGCCAAAAGACATCTCCTACCACCTCCACTATTCCCATTTCTCACTTTGCCCCATCTACCCCTACTCAAGCTTTATCATTGCCTCACTTTTCTCCCTCTATTCCCAATAAACTACCTCCTTAGATTGCCCATATCCAAAAATTGGCTATTCCATATGGTTTTCCACAAGGTCATCCTTTTATGGGTGGGCACATTGCCTCTCCTTCTACCTTCCAAACTCAAGTAGACGTTGCTAAAAAGGTGAGGGAAGCTCAAAGAGAGAAAAAGAGGATCAAATATAATAAGGCCTTGGCTACAACCACATCTAAGGTCACAATTTGACCCAATTAAGTAGTAACTAATGGTGACTTATTTTTTACCAAATAGAATCAAGCCAAATGAGCATATGTAGCCAAAAGACTACACAATGAATGCAGTGGCCATAGACATGTCCCTGTTCAGACCACAAGAAAAAATTGAGCTACTAACTGAATCTACTTCTATAGTTTCTAAAGATTACTTGAAAATTTCAAGGAAGCTACAGAAGATGGAGGTTGATCTAGCCAAAGAGAAGGCAAACTATAGCAGTTTGACCATAGAAATCAATATAAAAGATAATGAAATAGAGAGTCTAAATAAACAATTGTAAGACATTGTTTCTTTTTAGACTCACCAAGTGATCCAGTCCTAAAATAATTCCTTAAAAGTAGGGCTAATGTAGGTAAAAGATGCATTGACGACCCTAAGGTGAGAAAAAGTATCATTTCAAGAAAAATGTGAGGAATTCCTGCTATAGGTTACTCAATTACAATAGAAGCTGTTGAATGAATAGAATAATACCATGGATATACAAGCCCAACTTCAAGCTGAGCAATAAAGGGAAGATCAATTGACACTAGAGCTAGCCAATAGGCCAAAGAATGTAGGAGTGTTAAATCTAGTGAAGGAGCTTTATGAATCAATGTGGAAAAGAATCTCTTTAGAGATTATTCAGCTCAAGCCTTCTCTAACCTTTCTGCTAAATGCATAGAAATTGTGCAAAAAGGTGGAGACTTCAGTTGAAGACAATTTGGATACTATTTTTTGGAGAGTTTTGGACTCTTAAATACTACTACAAAATCTTTATGATGCAATAGATGAAACGTTGTCAGCAACAGGAATTAATGATAGAATGGTCATTGCTAAGCGAGTGAATGAGGTTCTCAATTGCAATTCCACCGTAATCAATTATAGAGAGATTTTAGATGTGATGAAAGAAGGAATCAATGAAATGAAACAACACATTGAAGACTTAGTGTAATTAGGTCTTCCTTCTCTTTTCCCTAATGACAACACTATGCTGATGATTGATGAAATTAAACCTTTGTTGTTGGCCAAGCAAAATGATCAGGAAATTTTTTAGGATTTAAGGGATGATTTATCAGTACCTGAAGTAGAATCTATTTTTATTCTTGTTTCCCAAATTGAATTTAAATTGAAGGCTATGATTCAAATTTTGTAAAATTTCTCACACAAAGACATTATCAACCTTGATTTAGCCTTCAATGAATTGCAAAATAAGTAGGGGTTATCTGACGATGAGTGGTCCAACTATCAAACAGCTTTACTAACGCTGTGATTTTTGGTCTTTTTGATCATGTAGGAGTTGTAGATTCTTTTTTGATTTGGCTCAAAAGTCCTTGGGGTCACCAATAACTATAGAGTAAAAAAATACTCTATGTTTCATTTTGATTTGCAGTCACGTGATCCAAATTTTTGTCCTTGAACACTTTGGTTTGAGACGGTGAAGTTTTTGACTTAGAGAGCAGGCTCAAAATTCTTTTTGCCTCAATTTTGTATAAGTGTCAAATTCAAGTGGAAGCTAGCAAGTGTCATTGGCTAAGGGACTTTTCATAAATTTAGTAAGTACTACAAAATGTGCCATGTGTCCCATAGCAACTCAGCGGAGCGTAACAAGTGTTTGCATCTACATCTTGAGTTTCTTATACTTTTTGAAGGCTTATTTCCAACAAGATTTCTCAAGATCAAGTAGAGGGCACCAGGTGGCAATCGTGGAAGGTTTCAATATGCTTTTCTAAAAAACAATGGAAGATGCCATGTATCCCTAGCTGAAGAGAATGGAAGCCACCACGTGTCAACCTCTGAATTATCTTCACTTTGTTTCATTGATAAGTAAAGATTATGGTGGGTCCTAGGTTCTACTCTGAGGTAAGCAGAAGTTGCCAATTATCATCATCCACGTAAATATAAAATAAGGCTTGAATGTTTCTATTGAATAGATAGAGTGACGTGAAGACTGACAAGTGTCACCTTCCATAGGATTCTCAAAAGGTAGTTAAAAGTAGAAAAGATCACCACATGTCCCTTGTCAAGAATAACTAGAAAGTGCCACATGTCACTATTCCCTTTTTGAAGTTGCTCAAGTGAGAAGTGCTTTGAGTCCCATTTTATATAGAATTTGTTTATGTTTGAAGAAGTGGATGGTGACAAATGTCATAGATGGAGCACCCGAATGCGAAGACATAGTAAAGAGTATAAGTAATGAGTAAAGTGCCATGTGTCTTTGGTAAGTACTGTGGAACATGCCAAGTGTCATTTTTTGGTGCCTCCTGAATAAAAAGTTTTTCAAGTAGAGTAAGGGAATCAGTCAAGTGTCATCTCCTTTTTGACAAGAGGAAGCGTCTTGTGTATCTATTTTAGCCAATGAACTATAGGAAGATAGAATGTTTTAGAATCTAAGAAATATCTTCTATTAGACACTTCTAGTTCAGTTAGAATTTAGTTGGGCTGTTAGATTGGGAACATGCAGGCAATCTGGAGTGAATCCAATGCTATAAAGAGGGGTACAAAGATCACTAGAAAAATCATCAAAAGATTGGAGAGAATTTTTTTGCAAGAGATAATTGTCAAGAGTGTTTTTATATTTTTAGTTGTGATCAAGGATATTATTTTCCTTTTGTTCTATTTTCTCGAGTTAGAAAGTTTACGTAACTGTGCATGTTTTTGTGCCTTTTATGTGACTAGAGATTAATAATAAAATTGAGTTATGTGCCTTTGTTGATATTTTTCTATGTCACTGCAAAATTTGTCTAAGTTGTGAGCCTCTATTTCTATTGTTTTCTATCTTTTACATTGATCATGCCTTGTTTTCTCTTTAATGTAATTGAATCTTACATATAGTTTCACTATGCTTAGAATTAAGGGTTGAATTACATTTAGGCGCATCACCATAGTTAGATTTTATTTCTTTGCATTTGTGTTTTTGTTTAAATTCCTATCCCTTTCCTCCCAACACTCAAGATAAAGAAGAGACCAGATTCTTAAAAATTTGGAGGTCATTTCAAGTCGCAAGTCCCACATTCTTGAAACTTCCCATTGTTGGTGTTAGAAATAGCACAATTTTAATCATCAACAATATACATTAGAGATCCTGAGTGAATAGGGTATTTGTTCCACAAATTTTCATAATAACATGAATAAATAGATCCTAAATCCACATAGTTTCAAATTTAAAAGGGTAAAGACTTAGAGGATGATCGATCTTAATACATAATCCACAAGGAAATGCATTGGTCTTGAGAGAGGGAAGATGGAGCTTTCTAAGATCTAACTTTAAGAAAACCAATTGGAAGAAACCATAAAATGATCCAATAATTCAAAAATATTCTACTATCCACTTATTTTATTGTTACAAGTATACAAACCCTATTTTGGTCAGATATCACTTAGCTCATTCTTAACAATAAATTAAACAAAATCTAAATTAGTAAGAGAAGAACTTGCCCTTCCACCATATTTCTCCATATGTGATAGAAGGGCATTAAAATCACCACATAAAATAATATTCAAACCAAAATAGTGAGATAGAAGAGTATTTAATTCATTCCAAAACAAGATTTTATGGTTTGAATCATTTGATCCATACACATTATAAAGCAAGAAACTCAAATCATACCTGAAACATGTGATTTTGTATATTTTATAATTATTATTTACTTATAACATTTATAGTTGAACTTTGGAAGGAAACCAAATAAAATCCAACCCACATGAATCCCCTGAGGCTTCAACAAAAGAGATAATCCATCTCTTCCATCTTAACTCTATCAAACTAGCAGCTTAAGATAAACTAAACTTAGTTTTTTGAATCAAAACCACATCAATATTTTGGAAAATAATAAACACTTAACTAATCACCTTTTTTTAGTGGAATTAAGGCCCATAACATTCCAAGATAAAATATTCAAGAGGATTAAGGGAGGATTTCCACCTCCTACTTATCAGGACCCAAGAATTTAGAGAGAGAGTACCTTACCCACTAAAACTTCCCTAGGAACTCGATCCTTAGCCAATTTTTTACCTCACTTCTTAGATTTAACATAATTAATAATTTGAATGGAACTTATATATTGAGATATAGAGAGGATCTCCCTTGAATTTAACTCTTTCTCTAAATCATTATCCTCTAGTTCTTAGCCATTATCTAATGCCTCAATTTTAGGATTCTCAATGAAATGCTCTAAATTATGAATCAAGACAAAATTAAGAGCCCTAAAAATTTAATAACTATTAATAATAGATCTAATATCCTAAGACTATTTAGATATAAAATCATAACCTTTAAACAAGGAAGAAGGGGATATTTCATCTCCCTTATCCAACTTATAAAGAAGAGCCTCAGTTTTTGAAAGTTTGAGGGAAGAGACATTTTGAGAAAAAAAGTATATTCCAACCCTATTGAACCCTAAAATAACCATTTACCTTTGAAAAATAAGTGATAAAATGCATAGGACTTGGAGCCTAATCTACCTCCACATTTTTTCCTTTCTTAGTCAATATTTTTTTAGCCAACATAGACTAATACTTACCATTATTACACATGTAAAAGGCTCTACATAAAGTATAAAATGGTCTCCAACCCTTCAATTTTTATCCCAAACTTCAATAATAATCCATATAAACCCACTTAAAAAAACTTTTGAGTGTGCCATGTACATATGCATTTGAAGCATCTAAATGGGAGGTTTTCAATATTAGCTGATTGAGACCAAGAATGCCCCTATGTTTTGATAATAATACTCTATGGAATAGTTTCATCAAGATCTAATAAAACCTTAATACTTACATAAGAATCCAAAAATACCTTCTCAGTTATTGGATAAATCTCTAAAAAATATCTTAACAACTTGCTTAGGGCCAAAAGGTAGTCAAATCCCCAATACTCTAAGGGAATACCATACAACCTTATCCATATTAGATAACTACCTTATTGCATCAAAATAATGTCAAAATTATATTTCCATTATTGAAGATAGATTCCCACACCTCTCATGGACCAAAGGGTTTTTTAATAACCTTACTCTTCAATTCCATATTTAGGAAGATGCTACTAAAGTATCCCTTAGGCAAAAATCTAACCTTAATATCCTTCCCCCAATGCTCCTCCTCCCAAAATTCAATCTCACCAATCACTATCTATTTCCCTTAAAATTTTCCTATAAGAGATTGCTCCTCTAGGAGAGAAATATTATGATAAGGCTCAGATGATTCCCATATAGTTTCTTTATCTTCGCCTACTTTGATCCCATCCCTCGAATGAAAAATTGAACTACCAAATCTATCTTCTACTTTGTCCCCTAACCTTCCCTTTTTCATATCATGATTGGTATCTAGAATAAAATAATTCACTTGAATTACTATTGTCTCTCTAATCTCTAACTCCTTATCTTACCCTGATTCTTATAGAACCTCCCAAGACTTAGCTTTATTCTTACCTCCAACTCCAACTACTTCCTCACCAAATAAAAACCCTAAACAATCACTAGTTTCTTGAGTTTATTCCTCCAATACCTGTTGATCCACCTTTAAAGACCTATGACACACCTTGGTGTAAAGGAAAGGGCTTCCTTATATTTTTTCCTCATTTGTGCACATAATATTATTTAGAAAAATTAATTTTAAGGTAGGGTAACCCAAGCTTAGATATTACTAAGTAGGATAAGTTATAGATATATCTTATTTTACTTACAAGTGTCTTCTCTAATTATCATTTCTATATTTAGTAATTGTAATCAATATTTATTTATCAATTTATATTTATATGTATAAATCCCTATCTTATGCAATTTGAATTTCAATAGCTTTAGCATGTTTAGATCCACTAAATCCAAAATAAATTAAAATAGCTATAATATTGAATGGGGAAGTGAGTTTCAAGAGTTTCTATTGATTATATTCATAAATAATATTCCTTTAAATAAGTTTTACATGATGACAAAAAATCCTAAAAACTAAGAATTCTAACTTATACCTTTGTTGTGATTACTAATGTGAGAATCAGAGATGGAAAATGCATCCTTGATTAATAGGGTAAATAGATGATAATGTCCATGTAATATAATATCTATATAACTATTTTAATAACTAGGGATAAATGTACTTACACATGCTTTAATAAAGAATTAAATATAGAGACTTAATATAGACCATTAACATAATGTAACCTATACATCCACATGAATCGTAATCATATTTCCTTTGAAACTAATTTTTTGTCTAAAATACACTAATGATAATAAATCCATTAAATGTGGAACACTTTAAAACCTAAAAAATGACTATTTGTTTACCCCATCACAACACAGATGTTCTTGGTATGTTCATTACTTTATTTTAGGGTCTCATGTTCTCATTGACTATGAACTTACCTCTATAGTGTTGGTCATATTTTTTATGGGCCCCTTATCCCTTTTCTTAGATTATTTGGTTCTATGTTCCCTATTTTTTATATTTACTTATTTGTTATGTTGGATTATAATTTAATAAATTTTTAATTTTAATTTTTAAAATTTTCTAGTATAAGAGACATTGACACATTTAAATTAATAAAAAATAATACCCATAAATTTAAGTTGATGATCCATTTTTTTAATTTTAAAATAAAATATTACATTGTTATATCAATACCCTTATACCAAAATTATAATTTAAAATATTAATGAAAGATCAAAAATAATTTATTAGTTACTTGCATATCAAGGAGAAAGATAAGGGTCAAGATCTTCATATTTAAATATTTGGGTAAATTACCTCATATTAACCCCTATATATGAGTTTGTAAGGTGATTTGAGTTGATTAGGATTGCAAGGAAGGATAAGTATATATGGAAGATCAACAATGAATTGAATAAAATGAACAAGTTTTCAAAAGTATAAAATTAGAGGAATACATAATTCAAATTTATTATAAAAAATTATAGTTTTACCAAAAACATAAAAAACTGACCAAGTTCATTTTTAGGAGTGTTCCACTACCTTCTTTCTCATTTTATACCAATTATTAGATCTGTACAAATTTTCTAGGTTACCTCTGGATCAATCTCAATACTTTTTTTTGATTAATTTCAACCTCTAATAGTACACAAGTTTTATCAATTTGGTATTTATCTAATAACCCTCTATTCATCAAGTGAAAGCATTTTAATATATTATATTTTTGCCATTAATTATGTTTTCACTACTATATTATTATATTCTATTCAGATTTTAATTGCACATGCATTTTTATGGTTTGGTGGAGTGTCCTTGA